>CATIWO010080592.1:0-19271 GCA_949673435.1 Macaranga tanarius | reverse complement strand
ACTACAAATACTATAATTTTTTCTTTTTAATTTTGAAAATTTTTTATTTTTTCTTTTTGGAAATAAAATATTTTTGATGATCCAATTTTTTTCTTTTGATAAAATTTGGAAATAATTTTTTTCTTTCTTCTAAAATTAGATTGAAATTAGACATATATATATATATATATATATATATATATATATATATATATATATATGTACACATACATACATACATTATTTTATTAACAATAATTTTTATAATTTTTTATTACTTATTATTAATATTTTGGAATTCATTATATGCAATATTTGTATTTCAAACTCTACTTTCATTATAAAAAATTTGCAATTATTTCTACTTTTTATTTCTCAAATATATTTTTCATAATATTTTAGTATTTTTATAGATACATGTATAATTAGTTACAATTTATTCATTTTTTGTATTTACAATTGGTCACAATTGGTCACACACATTCACAATTTATTCATGTATATATATATATATATATATTTCTAATTTCGATCTAATTTTCAGTTATAAAAATTTATGAAGAAAAAAAATTATTTCTAATTTTTATCAAAATAAAAAAATTGGATCATCAAAAATATTTTGTTTCAAAAAATAAAAAATTTTAAAAATTAAAAAGAAAAAAATTTATATTATTTGTAGTTAACGAAGTATATGAGTGGTGTTAGAGTGTAAGAGAAAGTGAATTTCTAAATTATTTGAATTTTGGATTAAACTGAAAAATTAAATATCTTAAGGATTAAAAAATTTCTGCATAAAATTTGAATGACTTAAATTAAATATAGTGAAGGTGCCAATTTGAAATAGAAATAAAAGTTAAGTAACTGAAAAGATAAAAATCAAAATTAAGGAACCAATTTGAAACGAGTGTCAAAATTAAGTGACCATTGGAGCAATTTACCCAAGTTCAATATCTTTTCTATTTTTGCATAATGGGGATCTAATAGAAAACAATTATTATATTTATAATTAAATAAATGTATAAGAAAATTAAAATAAGTAACTTCTATAGCAGGTCCATCAAAACTTAATAGCTTGAACTTATCCATTAGGTGGCCCTCTAATTTTTTAAACTTATTTTTTTTTATTTCATGTACGAAATACAAATTTGGAGAAATTAAATATATTAAATAGACTAAATAATCATTTTACATATAATGTTTTAGTATTAGATTAAAAATTTTTATTGAACAAAATTCAAATTATACGCCCATAGTTAAATATTCTTCGAGTTTCTGTTAAACTTACGTGTTATTATATTAAAATTTTTCCTTAACAGAGTTTGAGATTTTCTAATAAGAGAAAGATTAATTAATTTAAATATACTAAAAGATTATTTAATAAAGATAATTATTTTTATAAATTATATAATAAAAGAATTTTGCTTTTAATTAAAATAAGGAAAAATTAAATGTTTTTTTTATTAAGAAAAATGTTAAATAAATTAAACACACTGATAGACTATATAACAAACAATTATTTTTACAAATTACATAATAAGTAGTAATTTTTTCTTATTAGTGAAAATTTATTATGCAAACTTACGAATGAGAAGATTGAAACTCTATATTTTATGAGATTCTTAAAAAAATTAACGATCTCTTATCTATAAATTTTTTAAAACTTTTGGCGTTAGAGTGAACATTATCTAGAATATTATGTCTAATTAAGTTATAATTACATTATTTTTATTTTTTTTACCAATTAACTGATTAAATGTGTATCTATCCTTACCATCTATTTCAAAGAAGAAGACAATATGAAAATTGCATACATGGAACCAATACTCATCTCCAACCACAAGACAACATATCACAATTAAATGTTAAAACCCTAATAAAGTAACTAGACTATGCATACCATCTTTGCAAAATATTGACACCTCTTCAACACCACACCTTTTCATGACCAAAGGTCACCTCTCAAGACCTATAATAATCAACCTTTTTCATTTCTACAAGAACACACAACATACACACCCAACTCTCTTTATCACCCATTATTATTTCCTCTTGCATTTTCCCTCATTTTTCCAAAAGCCAAACACACCCAAAACCCACCATGGCATCTTTTTACTCTTCTTCTTCTTCTTCTTCTTCTTTAAACTCTTACTTAACACCAACAATCACCGAAGAAGAGTTCAAGACCTATCACAGCATAGACCGTGAACTTTATACCAGACTTGTTTTTAATCTTGATCGTGACCCTGCACAGTCCATGCAAGTCATGGCCTTTTGGATATGGCTTGAAAGGTCAAGCCATGCTAATAATCTTGTCTACAAGATGTTATCATTGCCTGATACCCTTATCAGTTCCATGGCTGATGAGGCTGTTCTTTGCTTGAATTGCATTGAAACTGATAAGTTTCATTTCTCTACAGAATTTGCTGTTAGTAGCTACCATGATCATATTCCTTTGATTCATTGTGTCACTAAAACTGGACTTTCTCTTCAGTTTTTTCATGAAAATAGACTCACTGTTCTTCGTGGTGTTGCAAAAATTGTTAATGAGGTGTGTTTAAGAGCTTTTGATGATATTGTGAAACAAGTTGATAATATAAAGATTGCTGCTGCTGCTGCTGCTACTGGCCATGGTGCAAGGAACACACAAACAATGATCAAACCCTTTGGTTTTTATGGTCCAATGATGAATCCTGCTGTGCCTATGTTATTTAACCATCATCCTCAACTGGGTGCTCCTCAGTTCATGAGTGGAGAAGGGTATTCAGGTAATATGATGCATGGTTTTGATCCTTATGATATTACCGTTCAGAGACAGGTTTTGAACAATGAGATTGGAGATATATTGAGTCATATGCAAATCTTCGCAAATGAGGAAGACAACAATGTGCCTGCGGACGATAGGACCATTTTCTTGACCTTCTCTAAGGGGTATCCTATTTCTGAAGATGAAGTTAGGGACTTCTTCACAAGGTTCTTTCTATACACTTCCTTTTTTATTTTTTCAAAAATTCAATGTTATGTGTTTGATTCGTCATTTACATGCTCGAAAATGATACAATATATTTCTTTAATGATAATTATAAGTTTATCGTATTATATTTTGAGTTAGATTGATTAATACATTGACTTTTAGTATAAATGTTTATATGGAATTTACATTCTGTGGGCGACATAAAATACTTATTATGTATCTACTTAGATTATGTTTTGAATCACACAAATTGTAATACGATATTTTTTTAGTATATATGTCTAATGTATTTTTTGTACTTTGAAAAGAAATTATTTGATTATGTGAGATTTACCTACAATAAGCGAGTAATGACATATTGTATCTATCTCAAGTAATAATTACGTATCTAGCTTTTAGATTTTCTGTTCAACTTAGATTTTATTTTTTTTAATATATGTTCTTTTTAAAAAAATTATCACATATGTTTTTTTTGAGATCTACCTTCAACAAGCGAATAACGACACATTATATTTGTCTAAAGTTACTTATTCCTTAGATTATATTTTAAAATATATAAAGTATATGATGTTTTTCTACAACATAAAATTAATGACATGCCTAATTTAAACCATGTCGTTTTATGATTTTATATTATATATATATAATTTAAAAATACCGTTGACTTTTTGCCAATTCTTTTTATGGCTAATTTCAAAATATGAGATTTACTTTTTCTTTTTGAAAATAAACCTTTAACAAGAAAATAATATCACGTCATATTTCTATTAGGTAATAATTGTATATCCTTAGATTATGTTTTAAAAGTACATAAATTATACAATATCATTCTATCATATAAGAGCGAGCATGTAGCTAATATAAACCATGTTGTTTTATGATTTTTTATATAATATTGTTGACTTTTTAACATTTTTTTAATCTTATTTTGTAAATGATAATAGAAAATATGGAGATTGCATGGAAGCAATTCACATGCAAGAGGTTATGGTGGGAGATCATCAACCACTGTATGCTCGCCTCATTGTTCGCTTTCCTACTCTTATTCAAGTTGTTCTTGAGGGGAAAAGCAAGGCAAAGTTCTCTATTAATGGAAAACATGTTTGGGCTCGCAAATATGTCAAGAAAAATCTAAGGTTGTCCTCATCAGTGTCACCACCACAACCAGCATCCCCATCTCAGCCAACTTCCCCTTCAGAACCATGATCAATTGAAGCTCTTGAACTATAATTTGTTGTAGTTTTAGTGTTATCTATTATTAGATAACTTATGAATTCCATTTTAGACTTTGGTTTGTTGGGACAAATTCAAATTATTGAGTTATTCATGTTGTTGTTATAAAGATTGTTATAACCTTTAATAATTCTGTTTGTGGAGTTTTACTTATTAGCTATTTTGAATGAAATCTTTGTATGGTTTTTGGATGATCACATAAAATCATGCTTTCCCATGAATTTTGGATTCTATTTCTATACAGCATTCAAAATTTTTTATTTGCATCAGATTCATGTGAATCTATTCTTACACATGGCGAGATCTATCGAAAAAATAAAATATATTTTTATTTATATGGTCTCTTTTACTGGTTGAAGAAGAACTTTGAAATGATTGTTATAAGGGTACTTGAATTGTTTTACCATTAGTCTGATTCAATAAAAAGATTAAAATAAGAGACTTCTTCACAAGTTTCTTTTCTTTATACCTTTTTTTTTTTTTTTTTGAAAATTGAAAATTTATGTGTTTGATTAGTAATTTATATGCTTGATAACGATATAATATACTTGTTTCAATGGTAATTATATGTTTATTAGATTATATTTGGAATTACATAGATTAAGTAATATATTGACTTTTTTGTATATGCTTATATGGAATTTAAATTATACGAGCAAATAACGACATAATATATTTGTTTCAAGTAATAATTATATATCAACTTATATTATATTATGAATTACACAATAAATTATATGCAATTTATAATAAATGAGCAAATAATGGCATAATATATTTGTTTCAAGTAATAATTATACATCCACTTAGATTATATTTTGAATTACATAAATTATAATAAGATAACTTTTTAGTATATTTGCCTAATTTATTGTTGTGTGCTCTCAAAAAAAAGTGTTATCTCGTGGGATTTACCTTCATGCAGGTAAAAAAATTATATTTGTCTCAAGTAATAATTATGTATCTAGCTATTTAGATTTTTTTTTATTCAGCTTAGATTATGTTTCAAATTATAATTGCTTTAAAAGAAAATTTAACAAACAGTATTTTGTAAGATTTATTTTCAGTGAGCGAATAACGACAGATTATATTTGTCTCAAATAATTAATAATTACTTTTTCCTTAGATTACATAGGGTCGGCTTAAGGCTATTTGTGGCCCTAGACAAGCATGTTTTAGATTGAATTATTTTTTTAATTTTTTCTCATATTTTTTGAAATCTTTATTTTATATTTCATAATAAACATTTTTATTTAAACAATAACTAATTAAAAACTCTAAGATTATTGTTAAAATAAAAATAATTGAAAAACATAAAAATTGTACCACCTAATTTATATTCTTTTAATTACTTTGGTGATAAAATTTTATATTATTATGTGTATAAAAATAACTAAAAATAAATATTTTTATAAATTAAATTACTGTTATTTTAAATTTTTCATGATCGACCACAAGAAAATAAGTAATTATAAATAATACTATAAATTATTATTGAATTTTAGGAGAATAAATAATTTACTGAGAAGAAATAAATTATTACTAGAATAAGAATATAAACTATTTCACCCATGTTTTTTGTTATTCATGAAAGACCTTTTTAACTAAAATCATAAATTTTAATATGTTGAGTTTTAAGATATATTCGACAAAAAGTATAGAACATATTAAAGTAAAAAATATTTTATTAAATTTTACTTATATATGAATTTTGTGTTATATATATATATGCAAAAATTCTTTATTATTGAAACCAAAATTATTTTTCAAAAATGTAATATTAATAATATGTATCAATACAAATGAAGATAACATCACATTGTTAAATTATTATCAATTAAATAATTAATAATTAATAATTAGTATAAATAATCTATTAAAATTATTTAGAATTTTATATTTTCAAAAATAAAATTAATAAATTTATTTAATACATATATTAATTAAAAAGTGGAACCCTCTTTATTTTTAGGTAGGGTCTATCTTCGGCCGACACTGAGATAACATTTTAAAATACATAAATTATATGATTTCTTTCTATATATATACTATAAAAGAGATAATATGCTTCCCGGTGCACCTTAGCCTAATAGTCAAGGCTTATCACTGACATTAAGGGACTCAGTGTTCGAGTCTCAGCTTCTACCTCATCCCCAAATTATCTGGTAAAAATAATAATAATAATAATATGCCTGTTTTAAATCATGTCGTTTTATAATTCCACTGATATATGTTTAATTTGAAATGCTGATGAGTTTTTATCAATTTTTTGTGGCCAATTTTATAGCGTGAGATTTACTTTTTTAAAAAAAAAAATCTTTAATGAATAACGTGATACCTTTTATTTGTATCAAGTAATAATTACATATCCTTTACTTAGATTATATTTTAAAGTCTGTTGATTATATAACACCTTTCTACCATAGTAACTACGCGAGAGTGAGCATTTACCTTATTTTGAACTGTGTTGTTTTATGATTTCTTTTATATACATGTTTAATTTTAAAAATTGATCGACTTTACCATTTTTGCAACTAATTTTGCGCATGATGATAATAATAGAAAATTTGGAGATTGTATTGAAGCAATTACATGTAAGAAGTCATCGAAGAAGATCATCAACCACTATATGTTTGTGCCTCATTGTTCACTTTCCTGCTCTTATTGAAGTTGTTTTTGAGGAGAAGAGCAAGGCAAAGTTCTCCATTAATAGAAAGCATGTTTCGCATCGAAAATATGCCAAGAAAAATCTGAGGTTGCCCTCATCAATACCACCACCACAACCAGCATCACCATGCAGACAACTTCCCCTGCAGCATCTCATTGAAGCTCTTGAACTATAATTTGCTAAAGTTTTTGGTGTTATCTATTTTTATATCTTATGAATTGCATGTTACACTTTGTTCGTTAGGACAACTTTAAGTATATTGAGCCATGTTATATTGGTACTATTTTATGGTTGTTTTCAAGATTGTTATTCTTAATAACTCTTTATGAAATTTCTTTTGTATTTCGAATGAAATTTTTGTACGCTTTCGAATGATAATATCAAATCATGCTTTCCCATGAATTTTGGGTTCTTGTTTTTATACAATGTATTAAAAAAAATTTATCTAAATCGGATACATATGAAACTATACTCATATGGTGACATCTATTAATTATATATATATAGGTTATAATTTTTCTAAATGCACTTTTACTTTTCATATAAAATTATTTTTTAATTTTTAAAACAATTTTTTTAGGCGTAAAAAATCAAATCACTTTTTATTATAAAACGAAAAAAGTCAATTTCTTGTCCTCCCCATTCAAAAGAAATAGAAAAAAAAAAAAAGAATTACTAGGCTTAATCCAACTTAAAACTGGAAGAAATGGGCCTCCTGTGAGCCATTCTGGAAAAAATTTATGTCATGTATATAAATACCTCATTTCATATATATGATTTGTTTCTACGAATAGTCCAAATGGCAAAAAATGTAAATATCATATTGAGAAGATTAGGGATCGATCCTTGATCTCCCCCTTGGTGGTGTTGGAAATTAACTACTATAACGAAAACTATCAAATAAAAGAAAAAGTTCATATATATGATTTCTTAAAATAATTATACAACATTTAGTCTTTTTTAAAAAAAATTGTTGAGAGTTTAAACCTGCCATGGTTATAAATTGAATTTACAATTTTTAAATATTATAAAATAAAAATATTTATTACTTGGCTATTTAACTTTTGACAATCAAATTTAAAATAATTGATTGAAATGTTAACACAAATCAAGTTAAATTTCTTAGAAATTTTGAGTAACTTTTTAATAAAAAAGTGAATCATTGTATATTAGACAATAAAAACAAAAGTGAAACATGTGTGCACCAACTAATTAATTGACCACAATTCTCATTCCTTCCCTAAAATGAAAAGGTAGTTGGGGTTTAATTTTCTTTCTCTTGTTGCTTATATATTTATCATTGGCTTTTAAATTTGAGAACTTGTTGAAGGTCCAACAGGTTATATGTTGTGTGTCTCTTTTTTTTATATAACTGAGAAAATTACATAAAAAAAATTCCAACTTTTTTAGTGCATTTTTAAAATATCCTATAATTTTTTAATGCAAACGTGATCGCAACTTTTAAGAATTTACGGGAGATGTCCTTCGTTTGTTTGAATTAACAAAATATTGACATGACTGTCAGAGCTGTTCATTTTTCTGAAACAATATTAGTAGGGTTGTAGTTGCTGAATGGACTTGTGACTGGACAATCGACGGAACTTAGTTATAGCTATTCCGAGTAAGATTTTTTTTGAAAATTTGTTTTAGGACTTCTCTTTGCAATGCTTTGTGGAAATTTTAGTGAATATCATAATTATTATGTGCATGTATTGGAGGTTGCTATCTTCTATTCAAATTGAAGAAGAAGCTACTATTAATTTGTAGATATTGAAAATGTACACTTATAAATTTTTGCCAGCTACCATGTCACATTTTGCTTCACTAGATTCTCAAGAATTAAATTTTAGGTTGGGTTATTTGAGCATACAAATGTCCTCCAATATGAATGGCAATGGGCTCAGTAACTGAGAATGAGATCCACAGTTCTAATGAGTATGCAAGAAACTCAGTTGCATCAAAAGAGGAAATACTATCACTATGGGTCTGAAAAGAAAGGTTTTTCCACAAAAGGGAATAGTGTTGCAATGGGAATGTTGGTTGCTTTGCTTATGGGTGTAAAACATATCATGGACTGCAATTATTGCTACACTTGTTCTTGTGGTTATTGATTTCAAGGATGCTCAACCATGCCTTGAAAAGGTAAAATCCTGTATTGATAATGCCTACAACATTGCTGATTTAAGTTCATAGACATTTGGGGAAAAAGAAGAGGAGGAGGTGTATTTTGAAATTTACGGTTTAGGATATTTCAATTAGGATACAATAGTGGCAAATCCGCTCTACAACTATGGGCTCTACTAGTACTGTTTCAGACTGAAAAGCGAACAATTTTGATGGTCATGTCAACATTCTGTTAATTCAAACAGACAGAGGGGGAAAAATTTTGGAAGTTAGTGGTTACGTTCACAATCAAAAATTTGATAGGGTTTATTTTTGAGAATGCACCAAAAAAAAAAAATACATCAGATACCACACTGACTAATACCTAGTTCATATGCAAGTTTCTTAGCATGCAGAACATTGTGGTTATAAAATCATTTAGTAGCATTGGGGTTTTTATATAATTTTTCTATATAAATTAATAATTTTCCCCAATATTGGTGAAAATTGAAATGTAAATAATTTCTTTTCACATTTTATACCAAATCTAAAAAAAAATCAGACTAAATTTGTTGCACAAAGTTGCAGTGAGCTTGGTTGGAGAATTTAGTAGCCTACTTATCGATTTTTGCCATGGAGGGGTAATATACTGCCACATTCTGCCTATTACTTGCTTTTAATACTCCTACTTTGGCCCTTTTTTTTAATCTTTTGTGTGCATGAACATGTTGAAAAAATTTTAATAAATAAAAATTACTGTGTGAGAAAGTGAAGGATCATGACTAAGGTGATGGTATAGATCAATTTTTCTTAGTGCAAATCCCTTTGTTGCAACTTACATTAAGTTTAGTGTGTTTTTTTTTATCTATCTGTATATATATAGTATAGCCTATCCTTGCATGTATTTTTCCCTTTTTCTTGCCCCAGAAAAATATATAAGTTACATGAGAATTGTTCCTTATTTGGAGATTAAACATATATAAGTTACATTAGTATTAATTTATTGATGGATTTTCTTATCTAAGGTGTTTATTTTTTTATTTATCTTTCAATAAATTGATAATCTTAATTTTGCATGTTTTAGAGGTTTCTTTCAAATTGTTTTTAAAAAGATACAAAATAATTATTATGTATAAGCCTTCTTTGTTATATTTTTTTTGGTAATTATTTATAATGTGGTGCACTCATCCAGCGATTGAGTATAATACTCTAAATATGGGTAAAAATCTCTCTTACGTGTGTGTATATATATATATATATATATATACATTTTTTCTATATTTATATGACACTGAAGTTTTAATTTATTGTTTTTCGATTTATTTACAGCCAGCCCCTGTACACTTTATCCAAGAATTAGTCCAATAATTCATTTGCTTCCAAAGCTAAATTTCACAACTATGACATGGGTTCAATCTCAACATCATGGAGCCCGATAAACTCGGAAGGATTGCATCAAATTTTATGGGGAGAAAGCAAATTTTTGTTTTTGCAGTTTCCTATCCAGCACAAATTACACCTTTGATCAATGATGCACTCATGCACATGGCTGAGTGCCATACTAACTCATCATATAACTTATTTGGATTGCTTCAGTGGCGATGGCTCCTCTGAGACTCAACTCAACCAACACCTCAAATTTGACCCTTCTGCAGCCAGCAAAATATTGTTTTGGTGCTCAAATAATAATAAATTAAGTTGTATCATGCTAATGCTAATGCTAAACAAAATGAGCAGAATAAGAACTTTTTTTTTTTTTTGAATAGAGCAGAATAAGAACTTGAAGAGTAATAATTTAAACGAAAGTTTAATAAAAAAAAATAAAATAGAGATTAATAAAAAAAGAAAATTGATAGAAACATGTACACTTTTGCAATGTGTGTAGTTGCTTACTAGTAGGGGTGTTCATCGGTCGGTTCGGTCGGTTTTTGGGTAATTTTCTGACGGAACCGAAATAACTGAATTTGAAAAAATCAGAACCGAACCAAATTTGGTCCAAAACCGAACCGAAAAATTTAAAATATTGATTTTTTTTATATTAAATTTGTATATATTTTTAACAAATATTTAGAAAAATTAAAATAAAAAAATCGGTTATCTCGGTTGATAGAAAATTTTTTTTACATAAAACCGAACCAAATTTCGGTTTGGTTCAAAAAATTCAAAAATTCTAAAAATATAAACCGAACCGAACCGAATAGGGTCGGTTCGGCCATTTCAGAGGCCATGAACACCCCTACTTACTAGGGGTAGGGGTGTTCATCGGTCGGTTTTGGACTGTTTTTTGACAGAACCGAAATAATCGAATTTCAAGAATATGAAACCAAACCGACCGAATTGCACTGTAGAACCGAACCTATTTCGAACCAAAATTTTTGGTTTGGTTTTGTGGATTTTAACTATTCAAATTTATAAATTATGCCAAAATCCCTTTTTTTCAACTTGTTTCATATTTTTTCAACTTATTTATATAGAACTAACATTAAACATAAACCGACTGAACCAACCTATTTATATATTTATATTAAATTTGTATATATTTTTAAAAAATATTTAGAAATATAAAAATAAATAATAAATAATAAATAAATAAGCGGTTATTTCGGTTATCTCAGTTAACTTACATTTTTTATATAAAATCAAACCGAACCGAATAGTATCGGTTCGGCTTTTGGTTCGGCCATTTCGGAGGGCGTAAACACCCCTAACTAGGGGTGTATCTGGTTTTCGATATGACCGAACCAACCCAATTCAGTTCTGTTTGATTTTTTAGCATTTTTTATTTTTTAGAATCGAACCCAAATTTGGTTCGATTTTTTAAATAAAAAATTCAATTAACCGAATCAACTGAATTTTTATTTATTTATTTTTTATTTTTATAAATTTTAAAAATATAAATAATTTAATTTAAAAATACAAAAATAATTAATAATTTTAAAAATTTCCATTTGGTTCGGTTTTTATGACAAAAATTTTGGTTCAATTTGATTTTTAATTTACTCAATTCAATTATTTCGGTTCGATTAGGAAAACTCCCCAAAACCGACCGATTGCACACCCCTATCTTACTGGCTGGGATGCAGCTAGCGAAGAGTGAAATAAAAAAAGAATTGCAAGGAAGATTGATACATTTGCAGAGGATGTATATTGAAAATAATCAGAACAATTAATCACATAAATCCCTGTAGTAAATTAGTCATGGATGAACCAATTTCAGACGTGGATTCCGCTTCAGAAGTGCACTATTTGCTGATGGCAGTTGACAAGGCAAAAAATCCAAAAACTTCACAACAGCTCTGTATCATAACTAGGCACCAGAATCATGACGAGGAAAAGAATCTAAAAGTTCATAAAAGCTTTATATTATATTCAGGCACCAAAATCACATGTATAATATAATTACCTACAGGGAGCAAAATATTTTGGCAATTGAAAGAAAACTATACACCTGCTGGCAGTTTGAATCAGCTTGACTCCATGTATGACTGAAACTTAGTGTTAAAATAATTTGAAGAATTTAAATCCCGATCTTAGGGCCAGGTCAAATACAGATATAATGATTTCAACACCAATCAACACAATGATCAGCCACTCCAAAAAGTCTGATTTCCTATTTTGCAGGATTTCCTGAAGAAAGCGAATGTTATGCTGCAAAGAGAAGACAAAGTGTCACCGTTAACATATACAATATTGTTTACAGCAATAAAATCAAAAGCACTTCCATGTAGGAGGATATTACCTCTACAAACTTCAATTTAAAATCAAGACTTGCAAATCTTGGAGTCAATTCAAATTCATCTCTTAGATATTCCCATATCTGAGCAAATTTTGCATCTTTCCAGGCAATATCTGATCTGTTGAAGCCGACAAAAATTTTGGAGTTGGTCACTCACAAAAGGAATGACATGCTAAATGCGAGGATTTCAGAAGGAGAGAAAATTAACTCTAATTTTTAATATTTGAAGTTGTTTCTTGGTGCTAAAGGGACATCTAGACAATTGGTCATTCAAGCAGACCTATGCAATTGCTCAGTATGAGATCGTACTATCTGAGGCAACAGCAGCAAGGAGAAAGCAAAACTAAAGAGTAGAAATGAGCTAATAGTTTCTGTCCTCACTATCTACTGCAGCATAGCCATTCTGAGTATGCCCCTAAGTCATTCTTTTCCCAGAAAATCACATTTATTATGCACTCAGTTTTCAGGGGAAAAAAAAAAAAAGGAAAAAACAATACAGGAAAGAGAGATATTTAAAACAAAAGCAAGTTTTGGAAAAAGTTTTTTTTAAAAAAATAGAGACAAAATCAATTTAATTTGAAAATGCAGCTATTAAAAACAATATTGCACAAAATACAAAAAGAAAAGAAAAATGTATTAAAAGAATGCCTTCCCCTGCATATTCAGAAGAATAAAAAAACCCCTTACAATTTTGTGTATCCTGTAGTTTTTCTTTCTATTCTTCTATCTTTTTCAAGCAGCCACCATTAGCTTATGGAATTACTATTGTGACAATACTCAAATTTAATCAAACATAAGAACGCTTTCCTTTTATTTAAGGAGCCATCTTCATAAAATAGCCTAAATGAAAGAATGCACAGATAATTATTCCTGCATGCAGTAATGTCAAAAACACTTTACCTCTCAAAAAGTCCCAGCTTAAGAATTACATCAGCAAGATTAGAATTTGCCTTCCCCACTATTTGAAAAAGCTTTTTGCTATCCATGGAAAATGTTCCAGTTTTTTCCATCTCACGATTTATGTCAGTAAATTCAGCAACCATCCCATCAACCTAATATAATCAAGCCAGGTTATAAACACAAATATGAAAGATGCACCAATTTAGAAACTTCTGAAATGACCTTACACAAACATACGTACCTGGCGACCGTAATGATCAAGAGCAATACTTTGACCAAGAACACTGCCAATTATACGGATTCCATCAATATTCAAGAACTGCAACATTATGTAATCCAATCCACCTTGCATCCATGTATTTAAAGTCGGCTTCTCTCTCACCTCATATTCTAGCAGTTGCAAGTTTTGAAAATCAATTTTTATAATTTTTTTTTAGAAATAAAGAATTGAAGAGCAGTATCGTGGAAAATTTCCCATTATTCAGGCAAATAACTTAACTGGAAATGCACACGTAAACATGCATATTGTCACAATTTCCAGCCCATCAAATAACAGCCATCCAACCAAATTGTTAAGACTTAAGAAAACATACATGCTTTTCTAAATTACATTGAATTGCACTGCTTTCTAAATATCACTTCATTTCTGTTTGAACAGCATGCAAAAGTAACTTCTTCAATTTGAGATCCATTTAAAGCTTTAAACATGAAAAACATATGAAATTACTTCCATGACCATCTGATTTTATTAGATAGTCACCTACCAAGGCTAGAAGTTCTCTTGCGCTTTACAATAATGTATACAGAGAACACAATATACCGAAAAGAAGAAGAAAAACTCACCATCCTTTCTCATTTCAGGAAGCAATCCTGACGCATGGTTTCGTACAATTTTCAAGTAATCATCAACCTCATGTTCACGGACATTAAACAAGACAATAGATCCATACTGAAACACAACCATATAACAACAATTGCTTCCATTTATGCAAGTGCCCAAAGCCTGTAAACCCAACAAAAAAAAAAAAAATACTCCTTTAAGTAACACATCCAACTCAACACGATCCATACGAACAAACAGCTATGCTAGAACCAAATCTACACCATCCACCTATCAACAAAACACCTTAAATCCAAAAAAAAAGAACTTACACTGAGTTCTGAAAAATTCCCAAACCTAAGAACAACATAGTTAGTCATACGCGAAGTTGGCGGGATAAAATTGGGTTTGTTCTGTTCCACTAAGCTCTTCAAATCCACACTACACACCAAAAAAATGCAATTCATCAAAAAAAATTGTTTTTTTAGTCCAAAAAATCGAATTCTCGCATAACAATTGTTCAATTCAATAAAATTCTATGTTAAAAAACTCATATTTAAGTAATATAATTGAGCTTAATTTAAAAAAAAAAAAAATGTAATGAACCTAGTGGAGAAGAAGTAAGCTCGAACAGGAATTGAAGGTTTAGAATCCTCTACAACAGCACGATTTTCAGCAACTTCAGCACCAGAAACCGGCTCAATCCAATCGACATCCGCCACCGTATGCGACGGCGGCGGTTGCTGAGGCGCGGGAGCAGAGGAAATTGAAGAGACACACCTCAAAATCCCTAAAGTAGTGGAATGGTAATGCGAGCGTCCGGTGAAAGTGGAAATGGAAGATAGGGTTAGGGTTTTAGGGAGGGAGAGACGGCGAGGGTAGGGTTTAAGAAGAGAAAAGGGGAGAGAGTGGAAATTAGGGTTTGGTGATTTAGAAAAGAGGATTGTACGGACAGGTAATCGGATTGTTTTGAGGTGAGTGTCGAGTGTGCGCCACATTTCTATTGATTTTCTGAGACAGTGAAGCAAAGAAGGGTTTTAGCTTTGCTCTGCGTTTTCATGGAGGTTTTTGAGAATTTTGCAGAGTCAGTGTGCTGCAGTTTTTGGGTCGGAGCTTGGGTTTCAGAAACCGGGTATTCGGGTTTTTTAAGGTTTTTTTTCAAGGGATAATAACAATTTGAATTCTATAACTTATATTTTACAATTAACTTCTGTAATTTTTATTGTTAATTATTGAATTTAATATTATTGTTAATGACTTGAAATATGCCTATGTGACTATGATGTTGTCTGTTAACATGCTACGTAGGATTTCCACGTGTAAATGAGCTTTTATGAGTTACACTGGAAAGAAATTCCTCCTGTAACCATGTTAAGCAGAGAACAACAAATTAAAAGGTTATTCTAAAAGGCTAAAGTGGCAATTCGCCCCCTGAACTATAACCTGGGGTGCAATTAAACCCAAAAGCTACTTTTTGGACTATTAAGCCCAAAGAGATTGCAATTTTGGCAATTTACCTCAAATTGAAGAGAGTGAAACTCACGTGTCAAAATAAGCAAGTGAAGAAAATTAAATAAGAATTAAAAACATATTTTTCTTTTTTCTCCCTCATGCTTTATTAGAATCAAGTATATCCATTTACTTAAAATATATATATATATCATAATCATCTAATACCCCACCACTACCACCCACCTGAAATCTCCAGTGCCTATGACCACCCCCCATCACAATTACCATCAGCACTGCCGCTACCATCTAAAACAACCACCACTACCATATGAAAACAACCACCACCACCACCATTGTAAAAATTAGTGCCACTCAAAACCACCACTACAAATCCATTGCCAACCAAAACTACCACTGTCGCCTGAAACCATCATAATCATAACAACACCACTGCAACTAAAATTTATCATCACCGTTGTCATCAATGACACTACCACCCTTAAAGTAACAATTAAAGAACCAAGATAAAAGAGAGACAAAGAAAAAATAGATTCAAGAGAGACAGAAAGAATAGAACACCAAAAATCTATATATGAACAGCAAAAAAAAAATGCAGTACTGAATTTAATCATTTCATATCAGTAACCATTACAAGAAGAATAGAAAAAGCAGGATTAAGAACATAGATTTTTGCTTAAAAAATTTTAAATCAATTAAAATTTAATTAAGAATCTAATATCCTTTCTATCAAAAAAATAAGAATCTAATATAAACAACTACTCAAATAAATACCAACCTAAACAAGAATTTAATTTAAACAACTCAAACAAATCACCCATTATCATCGTTAACATCACCATGCCCAACATCATCACCGTCGTTAACAAAATCAACGCCACCACAACCACCTCCAACAACATCAAAAACCTAAATTATACAAAATCAAAAACAACATCATTACAATTGATAGAGCTACATATAATTGTAGCTAATAGAAGCTATAATTATACTTACTGTTTATTTTTTCTCTTCAGCTACAAACCCCCTCCTCCTCCACTTCCTATTTGGGCATCATAGCTCCACATGGCTCCGCCGCTAGCAAGGCTGGCATAGGTAGATGCCGCGTTATATCCTCTGCTACTGCAACATCCACCACCTCATCCAGCAGAATTAAAAATAACAGCATCCTTCAATTCTACACCGACTCAAGATCTCTTCTACTGTTGCTCTCGTTATGAGCCTCTGCTCCATCAGCTTCATCACTGCTCTTCATGTCTTTTAGTAAGGTTGCTACCGGTGCCTAAAGAAGCTGACTCCAAATATGTTTTGGATCTTTGAGAATGATGGCAACGGCAAGAAATTGAGAATGATGGCAACGATAAGAAATTGAAAGAAGGAGAAGGAGAAAGAGTAGCATGCAACAATAACATCAGTAATAGTTTTGAGATTTATTTTGGCGAAAGCAGTAATTGGGGTGGTGTTGATGAAGATTGGGTGAAAGGTAGGAGGTGGGTGGTGGTGATAATGGAGATCGGGTGAATTTGGGTGAATTTCCTTTAGCTTTAACTTTAACTTTATTTGTTTATATATATATATATAATTTTTTTAACGCAACTTCAAACAAGGGACTCAGCCTGAAAAGGGGGCTAATTGCCAAAATTGCAATCTCTTTGGGCTTAATAGTCCAAAAAGTAGCTTTTGGGTTTAATTGCGCCTCGGGTTATAGTTCAGGGGGCGAATAGCCACTTTAGCCTATTCTAAAAACAAAACAAAAAATCTTTAGTCCATAACACAAATTCATAAGAACAAAATACAATAATAGACACTATATAAAATTCCAGAAACCTTATATTAACTTGAGTAGTGGAAATCCAACATAGCTCATAAGGATACATTCATGTGATATATTGGTACACGATGTCATAGTCCCCATGAGTATATTTTAATCTACATATATATGTTCCATTAGAAATAACATAGTAGAATTAACAATTAATGTTAATTACTAATGAAACTCAATAATTAATAATAAAAATTATACGATTTAATTGTAAAAATTTAAATTGTTATTATTCCTTTTAAAAAGGATCATAAGATGTTTATCGCTTTCCTATATTTTTCTAAATCAAGTCAATATTGTAAAATTGACCTCCGTATTCAAAGCTAATTAGTAACTTTGCTCGCCCTGAAAAAATTCTTCACATCGTTAAGAGTAACTTTAGCCTGCAAAAAGGCATAATTTTTTCTAAGAGCTTTAATTTTGTACAATAATCTTAATACCATTTGTATTAAAAGTACAACTAGCCCCCTGACTTTATACAATTAACATGATTAAACTAATAAGAGGCAAAATACACCAATTGAAGAACCCCAATAGAATAATCATGAGAATCTATTATATATATCCAGCATTATTAGGCTTAAAAAGTGGATTTTGTTTCACCAAAAGGTTGTGCATCAGCCTTATTGAAATCAAGGGTGCTAATATTTAAACAATGTATTTACCAATATTAATTATATGGCTCTTACTATAGTACACATATGTGTATATGTACAAATAAATTTAAGATCGGTTAGATTATTGTTTATGTAATTATAACTATTAATTAACGTTGTGTATCAATACCTGTAAAATATATCAATGATTATTATTAAACAAATATTAATCTAATAGTTTTAATTTTATTTATATAGATGCACGTGTTTATACCAAAGAAGGACTTGATTTTACTGAAAATACAAAAATACATCCATTAATTACAAACAATAATATAATTATAGACACTATATAAAAGAAAGTAAACTATAAAACCATTAATTACCTCATTCTAATAATAGACTCCTCATCAAGATGACATATTGTGCACGAATCCGAACTACTCAAATGTCTCCGGACACGTTCCTTATTCGTAGGAATTTTTTCATTCAGCACCAGCCACATGAATGTAGGGCTATTTACCAAATTAAGGTTCAATATTTGGTAAATTCCCTTTTTGTGGTTGTTTTTCAACAAATTTTAATTTTTGTGGTTGTTTTTTAAAAATATTTCAAATTTGTGGTTCAGTTTGATTGAAAAAAATTTTTTGACTTTTTTTAGAGGTCATTTTGCCTGTGGGAGTGGCGAAATGGCCCCTTGGCCATTTTAGGGCCATTTCGCCAGTCCCACAGGCGAAATGGCCTCATTTCGCCTGTGGAACTGGCGAAATGCCTTGACCGAACCGATACGATCGGTTCGGTCGGTTACCGATTTGATTCGGTTTAATTTTGGTTTTTAAAAATATATAACCGACTGGTTTGGTTTGATTTCGGTTTTTAAATTTCGGAAAAAAATGCCACGACAATGAGAAAATTACATGAATTTTTTTGACCCAAGCTGTGTTGGAAACGGATGTCGGAACAGTAATTTGAT
>CATIWO010080554.1:0-19827 GCA_949673435.1 Macaranga tanarius | reverse complement strand
AGAGGCTATGGTGTTTATACAAATTTTAATACTTCCAATATGATATTAAATGTAAGTTTTGTCATTATAATATGTTAATTCTGATATATTTTCAACAAATGAATTCTATTACATGTTACTTTATATGCAGCCAGGATTAGTTAGTGAAAGAGTTCTAGTTTAAACTGGAATTAGAAGGTCAGGTAAGGAACCTGAACCATCCTTTATGACATAAAATTTACAAGGCTTCAAGAAACAAGGAAAACATTTTATTACAAGTAGACAACTTCAGGTATAATTTTATATTATTTTAAGACCTAAAAATGTACAAGGATTCAATATCCTCAATTTTCACTGATCTGAATTTGCTTTGATTTGAATTTTCTTTGATCTCAAATTGCTTTGACATGTATGCTTTGAATCTCCAATATGATATTGACTATAAAATTGCTTTGCTCTGAATTTGCTTTGTATCTGACCTTTGAAATTGCTTTGGTTTAAATTTGAATTTGCATTGATCTTACTTTGCTTTATTATGTATGCTTTAAATCTGTATTGAATATGTATTTGCTTTGAATTTGCATTGATTTTGCATTTGCTTTGTTATGTATGCTTTGATTCTGCATTTACATTACATCTGAAATTTGTTTGGTTTAAATCTGCTTTAAATCTACATTTGCTTTAAATCTGACCTTTTTTTATATGAATTTGTTTGGTTTGAATTGCATTTGTCTGACTTTTCTTATTCAGGCTAATCAGCAATAAAGAAGAGATGCAATTCTTCAGTAATGCAAAAGGAAAGCAACTGCTTTACCAAGTGCAAGGAACAGTAGAAAAAAAGCTAACACAAGCTCAACTGGTGCTGCTGTTGATGTGCTGTCTATCACAATTCCAATTGGCACTCAGAAGTCAAATGCAATATCATCTATACCTACTCTAATAAATAATTAAAAATCATATCAGACAACTAATATGACCTGTATTTGTTATTTTGTTTCAGATGCAAAGATACATTTAGACTTGCTTTGGTATATTTGATAATTGTTTTAGTATGTGATATTTGACACTTCTTTTGGTATGTGTAGCTATGTGCTTAACCTGAGATATTCCAACTTAGAGTGACATTTGATATTTTGTTTTGTTGAAAATACTTATTTTGAAGAAACATTTCACATTTGTGCCAAAGTTTTGGCTTTTTTAATAATTGGAACTTGCTTAGATCTTTGTGATATGAACTGATCGAAAAAAGCAAGAATGTAGTTGATATATTCTCAATTCATTCACCTGTTGGGACAAGTATTCATGTGTTAATGTGTTATTTACTTATTTTTTCTTGACAACTATCATTTTTTTGAAATATGTTCTTAAAATGTTCATGAAAACACAAAGTGGGCTTATATTCTGATTATTCACGATGATTCATTACAAGTAGGCATAGTGGATGCCACTGTGTTGAGAGATGACGATGTTTTGCAACATCTCAATGGAGCAAAAGAGTATCTTTATATTTCAGGGATAGCTTCTTTACATGGCTTTCAATTCAGGACAATCAGACCATACATTGGTTTGTATGGATTGGCTACTTTATAAAACATAACATAACTACTTGTAAACATATTTGAAAAAGTTCATAATTTTTTTCTTTTAAATTAGATAAAATTTAATTTTATTAATAGATAGATAACAAGATTCAAATCATGCAAGTTATATATTCTTAATAAGAAGTAGCGACTAAACAATGCTTCTCACTGGCAAGACAAGTGCTGCTCACTTTTGCTTCTAAGCAAAGCACCAATCCAAAAGAAAAAAAATGGCAACCACACATTTGCAGAAAATTAAAATTAGAAGGTATCACTGATAGGAAACACATCATTAATAGGAAACACAGGAAATGGTAGATATGGTAAAAGAAGAAAACTACATGCTAATTACCAAAAACCAAAAAGGCCTGCTAAGTGCAAACTTATTGCATTTTTAGATATAGGCATCACTCTCTAACTTTGTATCATACATACAATAAAGCACTAGTTTTAGCAGTGCTTTCATTCAAGTTATATAGCGACCCGACTTCTGGTCATTAAGCAATTCAACTACCCTTCTCATCGAGGGTCTAGCATTGGGAGCTGCTGCAATGCACCATAGAGCCACATTCAAAACCTTCTCAATTTGTTCATAATCACATGTTGATTGGTCCATCCTTAAATCTATAATCTTGTCTAGACCTTTGTAGCTGTTGCCATTTTCACTTCCTCCTTCAGGCAACGATGTTGACGATGATAAAGCATCCTCAGTAACCTACTTCACTATGTCTTTGCTCTCACCAAAGCAAGAGTCATTAGGCCTTTTGCCATTGATCAGCTCAAGTAAGACCACGCCAAAGTTGTACACATCGCTCTTCTCTGTCACTTTAAATGTGTAACCATACTCTGTAAATTGATTCAATTCTTTAAGAGACTATCCAATCGAAATCCAACAGCATAACCTAAAACAATGCTAGGAGAGGACATTAATAACTGAGGAAAAAGCCAAAAGAATAAGATTGGAAAGATGCGAAAGAGAGTAATGAAAACTTGAATTGATCTCGTCACATAAGACAAATCCAATTTCAAAGAAACTAATAACTGCTGCTTTTCCATGAAGAGGCAGAAAAATGAGGATTAGTCAGTTAACATACAACACCCAAGTCATCGCAGCATCAACTTAATAAAAAACATTTGGTGGTACGGCAGTAACAAAAACACACACAAACACAAACAAAGTAAGAGCAAGTGAAATTAATACCTCATAGGCGATGCGGTTAATGTAACCGTGGTAACTGGCAAGATTTTCGGCGTCCTCCGCTCCGGCTGCCGGTGTTGCAGCAACACTGAGAACAAGGTATTGCAAACCTCCCGTTCTTCTTCTTTGAACAAACTCACAATTTGATAACAGATGAGACACTTACTTTTCTCTTCGTCTTTGTTACAGTTGTTACTCTCTCAATCCCTAATTTTGAAATGAAACTTTTAATTTTTAAGAGAAATAAGTGTTAGCTTAAAGAGACCAAGTTTAAGGGCACTTTTGTCCATTTATGGTGTACAATGTGATGTGGTGTGTATGTAATATGAAAGTGGGATCCATTCTTACACAGTCATCACTCCGGCCGGCCATAATCCACCGGAAGCACCATATTATAGTTATTTTAAGAAGTTGAGATACTTGATTGAATAAAAAAATTAATTAGACACCAAAATAGCAAAAATGGAAAAGTTGAGACACCAAAAATATAATTATCCCTTGTTATTATTATTATTATCTGCAATGTAATTTTTTTGGATTTTGTTTTCTTTTTTTAACTTTAATCTTTTACCAATAAAATCATCACATTCTTAAATTAAGGATTATTATGCACTTTTGTCAATTATTATTATTATTATTGGCTCTTACTATATTTGTGTCTATATAAATTATTACTACTCTATATGTATAATTAAATACGTATTAATAGAATATTTTGTTTCATTCAATATTTAATTAAAGTCCAAAGTTTTATTGAACCAGGTCTTGTCTGTTGACAAGTTTTCTTTTCTGTCTTTTTTGACAGTTTTGCTTGATTTCTTTTCTGTTTGGCTATTTAGCGGTCCTATCTCAATGGATCGCTTTAAGAATCTTGCGCTCAATGATGAGACGATTGCAGAAGGGTATTGGAAGATGATGTTGATGATCCTTTGAGTTTAGATTTTCAATGGTGCATAGTTGGTCGCTTCTTGGTAGATAAGGTTGTTAATTTTAATGCTATGAAACATACACTGGCTACGATTTGGAAACCGGTGAAAGGCATGTATGTGAAGGATCTTGGCCTGAATTTGTTTCTGTTTCAGTTCAACCATGTGGATGATTTTCAGCATATGATTGACAATGGCCCTTGGACTTTTGATAATTTTATTCTTCTCTTCAAGGTATTAGATGCTACTGATAATCCTACTTTGGTTCCATTATTTCATGCAGACTTTTGGGTGCAACTTCATGAAGTCTCCATGGGATTTATGTCTGAAAAGGTTGGAAAGCTGGCTGGTAATTTTATAGGATCCTGCCTTAAATCAGACCACCACAATTTTTCAAGGGATTATAGAAACTTTATGCGTATACGTGTAGCAGTGGATGTAAGGGAGTCGCTGAAGCTAGGGATGAAAATAAAGCGTCCAAGAGGTGATTGGTTTTGGATTAGTTTTAAATATGAACGGCTGCCACCGTTTTGCTTCACTTGCGGGAGGATTGGTCATAGCAGTCGATTTTGTGAATTGGTTTTTGATGGTTTTATGAAAAAGGATGATTTGCCATATGGTACATGGCGCCGGGCTCCATCAAGTAAACAACTATAGCAGCTGAATTGGGGTGATAAGTGGTTGTGTGAGAAACGTACTGGCAAGGCAAGACAGCCAGTCACCTATGGCAGTCCGGCGATGGTAACGGTTGATGGAAGTGGAGAGTCTGGGAAAGGAAAATCAGTTATGGTAGTTTTATCAGAAAGGGAACGTGGAGATCATGATTCTAGTAGTATTCCTATTTTGTAGGATGATGGAGAAATTAGAAATATAGCTCCGGGATATTTGGGATCTAAACTAGTAGTGGATACTGAGAGTCAAATTACTAAAAATAATGATGGTATTGATGTTAACTTTGCAGATGATAGAGTGCAGGTTATTATGGAACAAAAGCGACGTCGAGTTGATGGGGATTTGGCTTATATTATAGAGACTGATGATTTTATTAAGGCCCAACATGTTATTAGTCTAAATAAGGCAAGTTTGGTAGGTTCTGGTATCTAGGCCTGCCCATTACAATGAGTCTTTTATGCTGGCACTGTCGTGGGTTGGGCAACCCGCTCACAGTTTAGACTTTATTGGACTTGGTCCATTCTAAAAAGCCCACTTATGTTATTTTGTTAGAGACTTTTTATAATCAAGTTCGGGTCTAATGGCTTAAAAATAAGTTGAGATTTGAAGGATCTTTTGCTGTGGCAACTAGAGGTCACAGTGGAGGAATGGCGATGTTTTGGAAGGAGAAGCATAAAGCACATCTTATTTCTTATAGTTCCAATTTTATCGATGTTGAGATTTTGAATTCTGGCAATTTTTTGCGTTTGACTGGGTTCTATGGATATCTTGATCAAAATCGTAGGAGGGATTCATGGGATCTCATTCGTTCTCTTGCTGGTAAGTCGCAGCTACCCTGGTGCCTAATAGGGGATTTCAATGATTTGGTTTCAGCGGCTGAAAAGCAAAGGGGAGCTCTAAGACCTCAATGGATGTACAACAGGTTTAGGGAGTTGTTAGAGGATGCAGGTTTGCTTGATTTGGGAATGATGGGTTTCGAATTCACCTGGGAATGGTTTAGAGGAAAGCCAAATTGGGTACAAGAACGGTTAGATAGAGTAGTGGCTAATCAGAGGTGGTTAGATAATTTCCCAAATTCTCAGGTTCTTAATCTGGGTTTCTTTTCATCTGATCATGCTCCTCTTCTTCTCATTTCGGTTGTTGGTGATTGTTTGGTTTTGACTCCTTTATTTTGTTTTAAGAATGCTTGGTTGATTGAGAAGGACTGTGAAGCGGTGGTTGTTAATGCTTGGCGTGAACATCATCAATTGTCGATTTTTGACAAACTTCATTGCTGCAATTCTAATCTTTAGCATTGTGGTAGTAATTCTGCTAGAATATTCAAATCGTGGTTGAGATGGTTGAAATATATAATGGGTTTTCTCTAGAATAGAAGGGATGTGTCATCTGTTATAGAATTTCAACGAGCCCGAAAAGACTATTTCTCGGTGCTTCATCAACAGGAAATTTATTGGAGGTAGAGGTCAAAGGTTGTTTAGGTTCAAGAAGGGGACTCTAATATAAAAATTTTTCACTCTGTTGCGTCTAAACAGAAAAGGCAAAATTGTATTATTCAGTTACAAGATGATAACGGTAGTTGGAGAAGCTGGGATTCAGGTTTGAATGATCTGATTCAGGAGCACTTCGCTAACCTGTTTACTTTAGTTTATAGTGACGATTCAGAGATTATTAGCTGTGTGAAGCTGAAGGTATCTGCTACCCATAATGCCAGGCTTTTATCTGAGTTTTGTAAAGAAGAGGTAAAGAGAGCTATTTTTGAAATGGGGCCAAATAAATCCTCGGGAGTTGACAGCTTCAATCCGGGTTTCTTCCAACATTTTTAGCCTGTCCATGGTGAAGATATTGCAAATGCTTGCTTGAATTGGTTAAATTCAGCTTCTCTTCCATCTCAATTGGGAGAAACGGCTATCACTCTTATTCTAAAAAAAAGCATTATGTGTAACTTGTCTGATCTTCGCCCTATTTCTCATTGTTAGGTTCTGTATAAGATTATGGGGAAAGTTCTCGCAAATCATTTACGTGTTATTTTGCCCGATATTATTTTAGATGTTCAAAGTGCTTTTATGCCTAGCCGGATGATCACTGATAATGTAATGATAGCTGGTGAGGTATTTCATTATCTTAAGCAGAAGCGGTAAGGGAAGTTTGGTTTTGGTGCTTTGAAAGTTGAAATGTCAAAGGTGTATGATCGCCTTGAATGGAGTTTTTTGAAGAATATAATGGCCTGATTGTGATTTGATGATCGATGGATTAGTTTGGTGATGATGTGTGTTTCTACAGTGTCTTATACGATTAAGCATGGCTCTCACAGTGTTGGTCCGATTATTCCCCAAAGAGGCTTACGTCAGGGAGACCCATTGAGCCTTTATATATTTATCATCTGTGTCAAAGGTCTGGTGACTCTTATGAATTGAGAAAAAGGCAGAGGAACTATTCATGGCTGTTCTATTGCTCGAGGAGCTCCAAGAATTTCAAAGCTCTTTTTTGCAGATGATAGTCTATTCTTTTTCAAAATTTCGGTTGGTGAGGCTAGTTGCTTAAAATAGATCTTTAATGCTTATGAACAAACATCTGGGCAGCGTATTAATTACTAAAAGTCCTCCATCTATTTTAGTAGTAATACATCTATCGAGGACAGGGGATTAGTTTGTGGTCTGTTGGGTGTTCCAGAGACTTCAAATCAAGAGCGTTATTTAGGAATGTCGCCAATTGTAGGTCAGCAGAAGAAACAGGTCTTTACTTTCCTTAAAGAGAGGTTATGGCAGAGAATCCACAGCTGGGAAAGTAAGAAGCTTTCAAAAGCGGGCAAAGAGATTTTGTTAAAAACAGTGGCTCAGGCGTTACCAAATTACATTATGAGTGTATATCTTCTCCCGAGCACTCTTTGTGATGAGATTGAAAGAATTATAAATAAGTTTTGGTGGGTTTCATCGTATAAGCATAGGTTTGGTATCTATTGGCAAAGTTGGGGTGAGTTATGTAGACCAAAGAATTCGGGCAGGATGGGTTTTAGACAGGTATGTGATTTTAACCTAGCCTTGCTTGGCAAACAGGCTTGGCATTTAGTTACACAACCTGATTTGCTTCTGTCTCGAGTTTTCTCGTTACTTTCATGGTAAATCTTTCCTGACCGCAAATATAGGGGGAAGTCCTAGTCTCATCTGGCGAAGTTTATTGGCTTGTAAAGATTTAATATCAGCTGGTTCTAGATGGAGTATTTGGACAGGGGATATAGTGTGGGTAGTTTCAGATCATTGGCTTCCAGATGAGTCTAATCCTTGTGTAACATCCCTTGTTAGCTAGCATGGGGATTTGTGATTTTATTTGTTCTGATTCACATTCTTGGAATTTAAAGTTGTTGAATTCCCACTTCAATTCAAGGGATGTTAACCTTGTACTGAAAATTCCATTATCTAATATTAGTCAGCCGGATAGGTTGTGTTGGATGTTTGAGAAAAATGGTCACTATTCGGTTAAAAGTGCATATAGACATTTGTCTGTGGCAGCTGGCTTTTCCCCTATTTCTAATGTTTGGAAGATGTTATGGCGGTTGAATATTCCCCCCAAAATTAAAAAATTTGCTTGGCGTATATTTTCTAGTTATCTTCCTACAAAGTGGGCTTTGTTTAGAAGAGGTATGAATATGGACACTCATTATTCAGTCTGTTGGAATTTTAAGGAAACGGATATTCATATTTTTATTGATTGTCATCATACTAGATCTTGTTGGTCTTATTATGGATTTTCTTCTCTGTGGTCTACTCCTACCTCTTTAATGGAATGGGTTTCATCCTTGTTGGCCAATGCTTCTTTTCAGGAATTTGGCAAGTTGCTGACTGTTTGTTGGGCATTATGGTATAATAGGAACTTAGCGGCTTGGGAAGGTAGAGTTCAAACCTCCTTGGCCACTATGAACACAGTCGAGTCAGTTCTTTCTCAGTGGTTAGAGGCGAGAAATGTTACACGTCAAACTGTTTCAAACTCCTCAGTGTCTGCTTGTGTTTTTAAATGGCGAAAGGCTGATTTTGGGTATGTAAAGCTAAATACTAATACGGCTGTTTTTGAATATGCTGGAAAGTTTGGGATTGGGTGGATTTTGCGCGATCCTAATGGTGCTTTACTGGCGGCTGGTGCAAAATTTTTTGCTGGAGTTATGAGTCCTCAAGCTGCAGAAGCCATTTCAATCAAGGAAGCCTTGAGCTGGGTGAAGGATCATGCTTATGATCGGGTTTCTGTCGAGTCTGATGCCCAGGCTGTTATTTAAGCTGTTAATTGTGTGTTTAATTTTATTTCTGATTTAGGAACTGTAGTTGATGATATTAAGATGCTAAGGAATTCTTTTGCTAATATTTCCTTTAGCTTTGTTAAGAGATCTGTGAATCGGGTTGCTGATATGTTAGCTAAGGCATCTGTTTTTTAGTCTGATCTCTGGGTTTGGTATGATAGTCCAGACCAGTCCATTGATGTTTTGCTTTGTTCTGATTTAAGTTGAATGAATTTCCTTTGTTTTCAAAAAAAAAATTAAATACGTATTAACATAACAATTTTTTATTTTATTATATATATCCATATGTGTATTGAATAATAACTCATATTGTTATTTATCCTATGTCTTAAGATTTGATCGGTAAAGCCGATTCAATTGAAATATTCAATAAATTAATTTTATTAATGAATTAATTTTATTAATGAATTAATTTTATTAATGAATTAATTTTATTAATGAATTAATTTTATTAATGAATTAATTTACTCTTAAATTTAGTTTTTACATAAATTTATTTAAAAAATTGTGGATCCAACCGGTTCAACCCTTATCTGATTAACTTGATTATAGATTTTGTAACATCTCTTATGAAGCCCAAAAATATAAACAAACACCTGGCTGCTCACAGAAAAGCACACGTGGCATAATCAAACATCTCACATAAGGCAAAATAAAATTTCTCAATAAACGGTACTTATAAATATATCATTAACTCATATGTACATACATGTCAAGCATTGCACACGTGCTTGTCTAGTATTACACAAAATTACTTAGCATAAAGCTATAATATACATAATTATGCCAAATGATATGCAGGAGGAAGGTCGGGTACACCAAAACTCACTTCGCCCCACCTAAAGACTCAAATGCAAACTTTAAGCCCTTAATCTAATCAAGTCCTGAAAAGATTCAACAGCAAAGGGGTGAGCTTGCAACTCAATAAGCAACTACGAATACGGTTGTACACATACACCAATCACATAATAATTATGCCTTAAAGAAGCACATAATCACTTATATAAAGCAATATAACAATAATCATGAAGTTACAATACCGTTGGCACTACATCAAGTGCGTACATAAATCCATATGAAGAACGAGTAAGTGAGTATTAAAATGTCAAGCTCAATTAAAGAACCTTAAAGATAGATTCAACCCCAACTCCAAACATGAAAATTGTAGAGTACTCCATAAAGTTTCTCTAGCATCAAACCACGCTTCATTTGGAGCTCTGTAGCCCAAGTTATAGTCAAAATACTATAACTCTACATTTAACCTGCGCACGACCGTGCAAGAAATGCGCATGGCCGTGTTTGAGGCTTGATTTTTCACCTCTGGGCACGCATGGTCGTGCCAAAAAGGCACATGGGCGTACCTGATTTGGTGATTTTGCTCTTAGGATGCGCATGGGAGTGCCAAAAAGGCACATGGGCATGTCTGAATCCTGAATTCAAATCATGCATATGCATGGCCATAATTCAACACCACATGGCTGTCTAACAACCTGAATAACATTCAAAACATCATAACAAGATATCCAAACATAAAAACTAACTTGTTGGTGCCTCACATACATCAAAATACACCAAACCATTCATCAACATATAATGTCAATACTTCACAATTAAAGAGCATCCATATCCATCATCTTTATTCAAACATTGCATTCACACACTTAAACTCATTCATAAACACAAAGTTAATGGAGTGAATGTTCATTGCAAGAGTTAGTATCCGGATAACCTTTCCTCACACATAACCTCACACTTGGCCTCATAGCTATTTTTCCTCACAATTCATTTTCAAATAAATGGCTATTAGTGAAACTATCCATCCGGCTCAGTTTCACTTGGGTAACTATTCGCCCGGCTCAGCTTTCCCATCTCACAACATTTTTATCTCATTCAAATGGCCATTAGTGAGACTATCCGCCCGGCTCAGTCTTACTTGGATAGCTATTTGCCTGGCTCAGCTTGCCCATCTCACAATCATAAAATCCTCACTTCCTCACATATTTCACCTTCAAGTGAAATTCACACAAATCACACAACACAATAACATTCTATTCATTACATCTCAAGAAGCAATTAAATCAACCATTCAATATTATAGCATCAATTGCCAATAAAACCTCACAAGGTCAATATACAAGAGAGTGAAAATCATTCCACATCACATTCACCAATCCATATATTTTATTCAAATGCATTCAAGGAAGTACACCATGTATATGTATACACATAACAACTTAGCATATGGATACAACATGTATTCATAGGTACTTATCTCTAAATGCTTCCTCTCTAAAAAGAGTCTTTCTTTTAATGATGAGTGCTTTCCTTCCCTTTATCAATCCCTATACAATTTCATATATCAATTCAACAAGCAAACATTGAATTTCACCCTAACCTCACAAAGTGCACTAAACACTCAAAGTTCAACAAAACCTAGACATACACACACAAGACCAATAACCCCTAACTTGCTACCAATGCTAGGGTTATGTGTCTATAACAAATTCCAATTAGAATCACTCAATTAGGATATGTGTGGAATTAATTATGGATTTTACAATCCATCCGGCCAAAATAGGGCACTCACATGAGTAGAAAAATGTCCGGCCCTATTGACCCCTTAAAACAACAAAATGAGTTCAAACCCAAAACATAGAAAATGTAAAGGACTCTCTGAAGTTTCCAGGAAGTCTAACTTTACATAAATCAGAGCTGTATAGCTCAAGATATGGCACAAACAAGAAGACTAAAAAACAGAGAGGCAGAACACGAAATTGACAATAAACACAACTCAACCAAACCAAACAAAAACATAATCAAAGCTTACCATTTAAGCTCCAATAGGTAAAAGACTTCTAATGCTTCCCAGTGCTTGCATGAACAAGAATCAAAGCTCTCTAACTCAACACCACTCACTCAACTTCTTCCTCAACACAAAATCTCTACACAACTCTCATACACAAACACACATATACATATTAACTTCACCCAATCAAAAGCCAACAAAATGCCAACCTTAAAGTCTCCATATTAAATGCCCAACAACATTAATAAATACATATTTATCACTTATAACATAATAATAATATAATACTCTAATTAAATAATTAAATATCATCATAATTACATCTAAGCCCCTTAATAAAATGGACTTATTACACTATGCCCTATAACTTTCAATTGTGACATTATAACCCCAAACTTATCTTACAATTAGGCCCCTCTCTACTAACAAACATATTTCCACACTTAGACATTTCCACCACTGGACTCTATATGTCATGTATTCATAATGCATGAACAGTGTATCTAAAATATGGGTGTTACATAAGGCTTACCATATTGATGCTCCACTAGCTCTTAGATCTCCTCAAGCTTTCTAAAATCCTTGCTAGATGTGTAGAGAATTTATCAAAATCTCCCAAGAAATTCAAGAACACTCTCTTCTTCCCTACCACTCCCAATTCTCTACACACTCTCTTCACAAACACACACATATATATATTATATTCACATAAACCTTCCACCAATCACACACAACCATTTGCCCCCTCTTAGGTCCATAAATAAAAAGCTTAATCATAACCAAGAATAAAATAATAAGACTATAGATAATTATCAACAATTATCTCCACCAAATCTCTACACCTCCTTAATAAAATAGGATTATTACACAATAATCCAATACTTTCTATTTTGACAAATAACTCCAAAACTTTCCTTACAATTAAGTCCTTCTCCACCAAAATACACATACCCCACTTAGATGCAATCCATAACTTTACTCGCCATGACATGAAATAATATGCATGAACAGTGCATATAAAAATACGGGTGTTACATCTCTACCCAACGTATCCTCACTAGAATACTCCATCTGATGGTGGGAACATCAGAGAGAGGCGTTACTAAAAAACTATCGAAAAAGAAATCTCTTATAAAAGCATGATGTTATTTGGTCATAACTTAGATATAAATAAGGGATAAATACAAAAAAGTACCCTGTGGTTAGACCGTTTTTAACTTTAATGACTGTGGTATTTTTCGTAACATTTAGGAATCTGTAGTTTGATTTTACTTGCATTTTAGTACTCTAATCAGTAATAAATATGTAATGTTAAAATAATATGAATATTGAATTATAAAATTATTTATTAAGTAGTATATCATTCAACCAACTAAAATAAATTCAAAAACAATAAAAATAAGATACATTTTTAATTTTATTAAGAATAAAAAGAAATAATTTTTAAAATAAATATATAATATTTTTAAAAATATCTAAATAGTTATATTTATGGTAAATCACATCTAAAATATTTTTATTAATGAATGGTAGTATTATATTAATATTTTAATATAAAATAATGATAATATCAGTTAAAAGTGTATTAAAATGTTAAAAAAATAAAACCAAAGATCCCTAAATGTTATGAAAAATACCACAATCCTTTAAGTGAAAAAGTATCTAACTACATGATACTTTTTTGTACTTATCCTTATATATAAATAATAATCAATATAACTCCATAAGAATTTATATAGATGACAAGTAGAATAATATTATAATATCTTAACTTAATATAAGTACTTAGATATATAAAAGTTATGTATATACATAATCCTCCCATTATAGTAAAACATAAGAGTACTGATTATCATACAACTGAATATAAAGTATAATAACATGATATGCTATGGTAACCCTCTTTATAAAGACTCAGAATCTCCATTTGAGCATAGTTGTATATCCCAGTCATGCACTACTCTAGCCATGACTCAACAGTCATCACCCAACTTTGAGGTAAAAAAAATAAGGGATAAGGTTCATTTAAGCCCCCTATGTTTGCACCGAGGTTCAAATATGCTCCTCTTTTTTTTTAGGCTTAATTAACTAAGGGTTTAATAAAATAAAGCTTTCTTCAAATGGTAAAAAATTTTGAAAGCAAACTGTCATTTTCTTTGTAATTGACGTGGCAACAATACAAGCAAAAATGGAGCCTACCTTAGCCACACAATCCTCACCGCTACTCCTAACAAATATCATCGTTATCTCTCCTAACAATTACCATTATCACCTCTCCTAGCAACCATTGCCTACGCCTCTCCTAGTAGCCATTGCCGATGCCTCTTCCAGTGACTGCCGTCATCGCCTCTTCTAATAACCGCTGTCGCAGCCTCTCCTCTCCTAAAGACTAGCACTCCCCTCTCCTCTCTTAATAAATAACGATGCCCCTGTTCTTTTAACAATCAACACCTCTTTTTCTAGTAAATAACGATGCCCCTATATTTTTAGTAACCAACACTGTTACAATGGTGCTATGATGCCTCGCTTCTCCCAATGATAGTGTATGGTGCTATTGATGCCCCATTGCTATGATGGTTTAGTTTCATTTCCAATCCAAAACTTAGTTCAATAGGAGGAAAAAGAATTAGCTTCTTGAATAGATTTATTTAGTTTCTTATTGCTTTGATTTTCTTAATTTTTATATATATATAAATTGAAGTTATGTTTGGTTTCTTTTTGAATATTATTATCTATAGATTTTGTGAATATTGGGAAAGTGGTGAAAATGAATTTGGGCACTACATAGGATGAAACAAAGCAAAAGATTTATATACCAGCTAAAATTGATTGGGAAATGCTTGATAAATTAAAGCTTTTCTTCCTTGGTATTGTGCTCTTTTAGGTGCATCAATTACTTTTTATCCTGTTATTATTCTAAAAACTAGACAAGAAATTGCTCAATTATAAGTATTTTGCTTAAAAACCGGTTTTGGAATGGTTAGGTATGAGGGTTTTAGAGCTTTGCATGAGGGTTTTATAGATGTTATTGCTAATGTTGTTACTTGGTTGAGTGCAGCTATGGCCACCATAACTCCTTCTTTCAAAAATGGTGAGGATTGCGTGGCTGAGGTGGGCTCCACTTTTGCTTGTATGGTTGCCATGTCAATTACAAAGAAAATGGCAATTTGCTTTCAAAATTTTTCTCCATTTGAAAGGGGCCAATAAAGCTTTATTTCATTAAAACCTCAATTAATTAAGCCTAAAAAAAAGAAGGGGGGCATATTTCAGCCTCGGTGCAAACATAGGGGGCTTAAATGAACCTTATCCCAAAAAATAAACACTGCACTAAGGGGTAGTCCGACCACATAGCAAAAGGTCAAAAAAGATCATCATGCTCCCATAGCTCACAGCCAGGTCAAAGTGACTTGGATGTCAATGGTGGTCTCATAAAAAACTCGGATGATGGTGCAAACACTATTTAGATAATCCTCCCTAATGACATATATGCGTACAAAGGCTCCGATAGGCTCAACTCTAACTCTGAAAGCTAACTCAGCATCTACATCATGACATATAATATACCTAACTAGTATCTCAGTCATAGTCACTTTGTAAGTCATTATAGCCCACTGTACCGCCATCTTATATATGTATATACTATGCAACTACAACACTGCTATGCTGGAAAATATAAAAGAAAGCGAGTGTAAGTAATTTCATTAGAAAATTACCCAGTGAGTGTAAACAATAACAAGGATAAATTAACAAATAAAGAGCATTCGAAAATAGATGTCAAACAATGAATAGCAATTTTAAAGAATAAGCAAAGTGCTCAAGTAGAATTAAGCTTTTAATACCAACATATTGTATTTCGTTATACAATTATCATTATTCTCCGTGTAATATTTGTATGTCAATATTTGAGTTCTTATAAATACGAACCTCCCGTTTGAATGATCATATAATTTCACTTTCTTACATATCGATTTTGATATTTTGATCATCAAGATTATTGTACTGTATATTATACATTTTTGAGCATTTAGGCTTTATTTCATGATTACATATATTTATCGTATAATATACATCATACGACATCATAACATAGCTCATATACAACTCTAACTATATCTATTGTATAATTTCGAAACTCATATAGCTATTACAGTCCACACTGACTATATCTCATAACATAATTCTCAATAAATTTTGTATGCATACATTTGAACTACATAAATTTATCCCAAAGGTATGAACCATATAAATTCACCCCAAAGACATGATGAATCTATACGTTGTCCCAAAGACAGTTATCAAATCCATTGGCCAACTATAACTCAACTTTAATTATACATATATATATACACACACACACACACACTTATATATAAATTTATTTTATTGGAAATATTCATGGTTTTACTCTTGAGTTCTTAAAATTATTATCACGTAAGTATTATGTTTTAACCATTTATTGGTTATTATAATGATGCTTCATTTAAGAATTTGATAATAATTTTAGCCATTGAAGTTTTAATACATCATCCAAACTTATTTAATTTCTTTGGTTAAAAACTGATTTTAAGAGCATTATATCATTTAGTTTGAAATTTAAATATAATTGGATACACATTAACAACTAAGAATACAATACGAGATTAATATTACATATTTTTAAGTTTAAATTTTTCATATGAGAAATTTGTAATAATTTATATTTAACATTTTGTAGTATTATCGGTGTGAATTTTTTTTATTTTAAATCAGTTTTTGAAATTAAATTTCAAAAATCTATAAGTATAGAGGCATTGAGTGTAGAGCTCAGGCGATCAACAATACAAATAGGCGATCAATAATACAATTAGGCAATATGTAGTACAAAACATCGGCCAGACGCGATACTGACACCTTTGTTATATGCACCAAACTAGGGGTGTGCAAACCCGAACCGACCCGAATAAACCGACCGAAACCGAACCAAAAATTTCGGTTCAGTTTCAATTATTTTTCACCAACAAGTTTTCGGGTTAACCCGACCCGAACCGAAAACCGAACTTATGCCTACATATATATATATTTAAGCTGGATTATATCAAATTCATTTGGCGGTAGAGTGGTAAAAGCGTCGTCCAATTACATTGGACGTCCCAATTCGAATCCTAGCCTTGGGATATGATTTTTTTAACTAAATTCTTTGAAAAAAAGGCTTGAATGTCGTTAGTGGGTCTCGAACTCGCGCCTCTAGAAGACTTAAATTCACTTTACCACCAGGCTACCCTTTTGTTAGTGTTAATTTTAGCTCTTTCATTTTTTTATTACGGGTTTCGGGTAACCCGAAAATTGAACCGATAACCCGCCCAAAATCTTCGGTTTCGGTTCGGTTTATGTGTCTTGAAAATTTTCGGGTCGAGACCCGACCCGACCCGTCCGATGCACAGCCCTACACCAAACCCTCATATTTGATATTTTCATGATTTCAAGTAAAAAATTCATAGCGATTATCACAAAATTGATATTATTACTTCCAAATTTTATAGAATTTCAGTTTGGTTGTCACATTTTCTTAAACCATAATAGCCTCAACCTCAACTTTGGATTAGATTATAAATTAGCTCATAACAATACATTATACTTGAATTTCTCAACAAGATTTATAAAGAGAATAATTAAAATATAGTAATATGGCTTCATCTCAAGAAATAATTTAACAAAACTCTCATGCGATCAACTTATTAGAATATAATATAAGAACATCCATTGTAGATGAGTAAGAATGTATATTCAATAAGAGATTTTCATCTATCATAAGAGTTTAACCAAGATGGATTTCAAAAAAATTATCAAGAGATGGGTATACAAGAAACACTCACTAATTTTCAGCAAAACTCAAATCTAAACCCCTTTGATTTACCTTTCCTTATCCACAAACTGATTTCCTATAGAGCAAAAATAATAGAACTCATGAACTATCAAAACTCCATGAATGCATGTCAAAGACCAAGCTGAGTTTTTGAAGAAAATATGACACACATATTAAATCTCACCTAGATGAATCCCAAATCAATCAATTCTCTAGCTCCTTGTTAATATTCTCTTCTTCTTTTATAAGTAGAAGTTTTACTTCTTCTTCTCCTTTGCCTGTGTCAAAAGAACATAAAGTTCTTCTTGTCCTTATGCATTTTTAACGCAGGCTATCCTTTTTTTTTTATAGATGTCTAATAACCTGAGACTTAATTAATACCTCACCATGATAACTTCTTATTGACTTCCTAATATTTTATTTCTTTAATTGTTTAATCCTTTTTTTTTTCACCTGTCATGCTTCCCAGTGACACCCTTCTTAATTGTACTATAATACAGTTAAGCATATGCTTACCTACTTTAACTAATTTGAGACTTAAATTAATATTAAAAATAATTATATAAAATTTCAATTGGGCTATTCTGAGGACACATATGTGACATATTTAATAGGTTTGACAAATATAATTTTTTTATTAATATTCAAAAGATAATATTATGCCATTTCACATTTGAAAATGCCTTAACGAGGGAGGGTGTGAGTAGGAATTTTTAATTATTTAGAGGAAGATCTAAGAATAACAAGTAATTAAAAGAGATTAAGAGGAGATTAAAGAAGAAACAAACGTTAGAACATATATAAGAGAAATAAATTTATAGAGGTTTGGATTCTAACAAATTTTACTCATTTACCTAACTTATCCACAATTTAGAATTTTGAATCACCCGATCATATTCTCAGAGATTATAATAATGGTATTTTTAATGACTCAACACCTAACCTTACAATAAAATCAAGAGTTTTCTAGGTTTACTTTTCTAACCTTAAAAGCCAAGTGTTTTCCAAAGGCTAACACTTAAACTTTGTTAATTTAGATCCTCACTACCCCAGTTTTTTATTCCCAAAAAAGTGTAAAAAAGAGTTCCTATAAACTAACACTCACTAACTCTCACAAAAGTTGAATACAAAAGAAATTATAAAAAGAGCTTAAGAATAAAGAGATTTCAAAGTTTTAATTGCATAATTAAATTCACTCAACCAACTTCCTAACTCTTTAAATATAACCTTCAAGAGGTATTTATAGCTAGGGCTGTAAACGAACAGAGCGGCTCGCAAGCCACTCGGAGCTTGGCTCGTTAAAAGCTCGTTCGAGCTCATTTGTTAAGTTAAACGAGCTGAGCCCGAACTCGATTTTAGGGCTCATGTGATAAACGAACAGAGCTCAAACACCGGGAAGCTCGGCTGGTGAAAGCTCGCGAACAAGCTCTTTAATGTGTTCATGAGCCAGCTCGTAAACAAGTTTGCGAATATGCTCATTTAGTATGTTCATAAATAGTCTCGCAAATAAGCTCATTTAGCATGTTCGTGAACAGGCTCGCGAACATGCTCGTTTAGCATGTTCGTGAACAAGCTCATAAACAGGCTCGCGAACAGGCTCGTTTAGCATGTTTGTAAACAAGCTCGTCAACAGACTCGTTTAACATGTTCGTGAACAAGCTCGTGAACAGACTCGATTTAGTATTACATTAATATTAATTAAACATAATATGAATTAGTTTTAAGATTATTTATATAATTTTAATGTTAATAAATTTAATAAAACTATGTAATTTTAGTATTATTATATGATGGTAATATATATTAATAAAAATGTTAAGTAAATATAATAAAAAATTTACAATATATTATATATTTTTTAGGTATAATATAAACTAATGGTAATATATATTAATAAAAATGTTAAGTAAATATAATAAAAAATTTACAATATATTAATTGTAACATAAAGTTATATATTTTTTAGGTATAATATAAATTAATATTAACATGACAAATTAATGTCGAGTAAATATATTAGAAAATATTATTTAATTCTAAAGTATTATTAAATTTAGCAAAAATTGCATAATTTCTTATAGAACTATGTACATAGTTTTAGTATACAATATTACTATTAAGTTTAAATACATTTAACTCACGAACCTATTAACTATAAGATTACTAAATAAGAAATACTAATTATCAATTAATTACTAAGATTACCATAATATGATAAGATTACTAAGATTACCATAAGATGATAAGATTACTAATTATTGAGTATCAATTATAGCTAAAATACTTAGTGAATGATTTTTGTAAACTAATACTTGTATTAATATATAATACTAAGTTATAAACAATTTCAAAACTATGTAGTTTAATCTCAAAACTATATAATTTTGCATAAGACCTTATAAAACTCATTTAACCTAATTGGTATAAATTAATTTTTTTTATGAAGTCTAATTATAAGATTAATTAAATATGTACAATATTAGTTAACATTAAATATTAAGTAAATAAAATTTAAATTACTTATATACAATCAAATTAA
>CATIWO010080541.1:0-13118 GCA_949673435.1 Macaranga tanarius | reverse complement strand
TTATCTCCATACAGTTATTAGAGAGTATGCTCTGTACTTGCCTCTTATGAGGATCCTGTACATCAGAAATTTAATAATAGAAAATGATCCAGTCTACCAACTTCATTAAAGCTGTAAGTTTAGTTTAGGTAGACTTTATGATTATTAAATAAGGCATAAAAGGGACAGGCCTGTTGGCTGGAAAATTAAGGAGTATAAGTACGGCTTTGTGGCCAGACCATACCTTGCCTTATTTAGTGATTGTACGGTTTATCTCTGCTAAACTTATAGTTCAGCCTTAGAATCAATAGAATCACGAGTTGATGCAGTGACTCCATTATAGAAGGTCTAAATGATCACATCTTTAGGCAAACCATGATGTGGACAGCTTCTTTGCAAATCTAAAAACCTCTCCCATACTTCACTCATCAACTCATTGTCAAATTACTAAAATGATGTGATTTCTTTAACAACCTTTATTGTTTTTTAAGGAGGGAAATACTTAGCAAGGAAAGCCTTTGCAAGATCATCCCATGTGGTGAAAGAACCAGGAGGTTATGATTTAAACCATGCTTTTGTTATATCATTCAATATAAAAGAAAATAAGCATAAATTTAATGCATCATCAGTCACTCCATTGAATTTGAATGTGTCACAAATTTTCAAAAATTCAGCAATATAGTTATTAGGGTCTTTATTAGTCAAACCATAAAACTGAAGCATTTGCAACAAAGCCAACTTAATCTCAAAATTATTCGTATTAATGCTTGGCTTAGCAATACTGCATTGAGTTCCTCCTAAACCTGACATGGATGTGTTCAGAATGATTCTATTATCAACTCCTATCGTCTGCCATTGTGCTTACTCTTTCTTTTACTTGCTTTCGAATTAAATTTTCAAATTTTATGATCTCTGGTATATATGAGAGTCCTTTTTTACCTGATCGTCGGGTATTATACATACACCTTCAATCAATAATCTATAAAAACAAATCAAAGTAAAATAAAAGAAAATAAATGCCTTAATCCAAAATAGATACAATCAATTATGAGGTTAGATTACTAATCCCCAGCAATGGCGCAAAAAACTTATTGTATTATAAATTTGTAAGTATATGAAATCGATAAATAGTATAACATAAACATCATCCCACAGAGATTATGATCTATCCACCAACTAATTTTTCTCTAATTGTTTAAGGCTACTAAATCAAATGTCTTACTTATTATAACTAATGAACTAAAATGTTAATATAAAAATTAATTGTAAAATTAATCAACCATGTAATTACTAATCATTAGAAATTAATTCACCTCACATTAATTAATTAGTGTAGGAATGTTTTTTTGAGAATGCTAATGAAGATAACTTTAAAAATTAAATCAAACCTGAATTTTGATGAACAAAAGCTCTGATATTAAATGATGTGATCTTGATAGGAAAATCCTAACAATCTCAAATCAACCCACACATATCTAAGAAAGTACTAAAATTTACGAAATAAATAATTGTCAATAAAGGATAAAGATAAAAAAAAGAAGTCCTAAATTACTTTAAATCAACCAACCCAAACCTTAGGTATATTAAACCTAAGACCCTACATTATAAATTGATCAAATTAATTTAGAGTGATTTCTACTACACTCTAAAATAAAAGAAAAGAATAACAGGGTGATAAGAAATAAGAATAGCCGCCACAAGCAATTAGCTTGATAAGGTTAATCTTAGTTCATGCAAGAACCAAAGAAAATAAATTCTTAGAAAATTTTATTAATCTCAAAACTTAGTTCTTTTTACATAAAAAATTATGCTTATTTATAGGAAAACAAAGGTTATGAAAATTCTATTAAGCTTATGACTCCTAAACTAAACCATAAAAATGAAAATAGGAATCAAAATAATAAATACTAATTAATTCAGATTTGACTCAGAACATGCAATACGACCGTGTTGGTGGTTGTGTTCAAACCCCCCAAAATTGGTAATACTGAATATAGGCAAAGACATGTGGGTGTTGTAGGGTGTGTTTCAGACACGGGTACGAATACAGGCGTATCCTAGGGTGTGTACCTCTCTACCCCTTTTAAGCACCTTCAACATGGCCATGTGAATTGGGACATGGGCATGTTGAACTTGACACTCCTTTAAAGTCTTAAAAACTTGCCAAAAACATATTAACAAACTTTGGTGATATTTCCTCCACTTTGATATCTTTAAAATGCATACTTTCCTTAGATTGAAGGTTGCAAATAAATTTGTTAAGTACCACGTTAGCATGTTTGACTCGAATCCTCGACATTGGACCTTCAATTCTATATAATTGACCCATGAATGCTCCTTGCCTACCTTGATTCTTATCATTCCCTCCTTGCTCAAGAAGATTCATCCTCAAATCTTAACCTTGTAGATCAAGCTTACAAATATTATCATTGATGCAGTCCTCCATTTAGAATAGGTTATCATCACTTGGTTGTAATATGGTATGTCTTTGGAAAGAAACTATTCATTGCAAATTAACACCCTTGTGAATCCTTCAGAATACTATAGTAAATTCATTGCTCGATGACTCCTCCTTTAAGGTGTTAATCCACATAAGCATGTTCAAAACAAATTGAACTGGAATGCACACTTGGAATATAGGACTTGCATTTATATACATGATAGAATTGGCATACTATCACTCCTTTTTAAACATGAAACTTGAATATCTCAAGTACTTCATGCTATGAACAAAGACTTGATAGGAATTCTTAACTTTGCATGCTATAGAAAATCCATAAACAGCCTTAAATTAATCTTTACATGATAGAAAATCCTACAAAAGAACTTTAAAAACACAAACTATAAGGATAAACATTCATTATACCCTCATCCTTTATACTACACTCAAGTTTTTTCCTCTTTTTACACGCACATATAATAAGTTTTCCCTCTTTCCTGCTCATATACTTATCTTTGTAGTATTGTGCACTCTTAATAACTTCTATCCTTTCTAAACATTAAGCATCCCTACTAACTTTTTTAGTTGCCAGCACACACTTTTTATGGTCTTCAATTTTTTATGAATCCTCCTTAAAGCCACTTCCACTCTTTTGCTCTAAAACCTACACACACTTATTAATTTATTCTCTAGGTTGCACACAAAGTGAATTATTTTCTTTATCTACTACATCCATAACTTCCTTATGAATTATTTTCTCTTCAAAACCAATGCCATCTTTAATACATCCTTCAACCATCAAGCCATGAATGTCATCATCGAATTTAACACCATCATCTTGTACTTCAACACATAATTGCTCTTTATATTCCTCACCATGAACATTAAAATCACCACTACTCTTTTTATCAATGTCATATGGCAAAATTTCAATTGTAGGTGCAATAACAATAAATTATTCTTCATACTATCCATAACCAAGTTGCCTTTCTACCTTCAAAACAAGCTTAATTACATCCTCTAAAAATATAAAAGGTTGTAATTTCACTCCTTATGCAATTTCATCTTTAACCCCTTTAAAAATCTTGTAATAATTTACCCTTTAGATTCTCTTAGGTTACTTCCCATCACTAACAGCTTAAACTCCTCAGCATATTCCCTAACACACAAATCATTTTGTTTAAATCTTTGTAATCTATTGTAGAATTTTTGCCTATAAAAATCAGGAAAAAAATGTCTATGCATTAATCTTTTCATAACTTTCTAACTTCTAATCTCCTCTTCTCTATATATGTAACACCCACATTTTGATGCACTATTCATACATTATGTATTCATCACATATAGAGTCCCGATATAGATTATGTCTAAGTGTGGGAATGTGTATGTTGGTAGAGAAGAGCCTAATTGTAAGATAAGTTTGAGGTTAAATTGTCACAATTGGAAGTTATGGGCTATTGTACAATATGACCATTTCATTAAGGGGCTAGGTAGATATTTGTTAATTAATTATCAAGTGCTAAATTATGATTAGTGGCTTGTGTGTCTATGTATAAGTGTGTGGATGTGTTGTAGAGATTTTAGAGAATTGCATTAGGAAGGAGAAGAGTGAATTATGGTTAGCTTTGAGAGATTTGATAATTCTATACTTATTTAGCAAAGATTTTGGGGAGCTTAAGAAGATCAATTAGCCATTTGAGCATTATATTTGGAAAGCCTTACCTTTATTTTGGTTAATTGACTTAGGTTTTATATGTTGAATTTCATGTTCTATTTTCTTCATGCATCAATCTTAGTTTTTTTACCATATATGGAGTTATAGAGCTTTTATTTAATCAAGATTTGATGCTCTGGAAACTTTAAAGTATCCTTTACAACTTTTGTATTTTGAGGTTTAGTTGATTCTGCTGTTAAGACTGACTGGCAGGGCTCTACATTTTCGTGCTCATGCTGTCAACTCTGTTTTGGTTATTTTACCCCAGTTGCATCAAAATTCATTAATTAATTCCACACAAGTCCAAATCAAGTAATTCTAGTTGGGATTTAAAGTAGACTCATAGGTCTAGCTTCAATAATATTTTCATAATTTTTGGATATATGTGTGAATTATTTGGACATATTGAACCTTGAGCATGTAGTTGCACCTAGTTGCATCTAGTGAGTTTGGTGCAAGTGTGATTCTTGCTTGTTGAATTAATATATAAAATTGTGTAGGGATTGATAAAGGGAAGGAAAACACTCATAATTAAAAGAAAGACTTTTGTTAGAGTGGAAGCATTTGGAAGTAAGTAACTATTATTACATGTCGTGTACATATGCTTAGCTTATGTGTATTATTGTGTATTTCTTGAATGAATGGAATCGTGGACTAGTGAATTTGATGTGAAACAAGCTCCACTCTTGATGTGAATGGTTAGGAATGTGGTGAATTTATGAATATGTATATGATAATCTATTGTGATGAAATGGTGTTGAGTTATGTTATATATGAATTGTGTGTGTTTCATAAAAAGGTGAAACAAGTGAGGAAACGATAATGTGAGAGATTATGTGTTAAGTGAAGACTGAGCCGGTTGGATAGTCTTCACTAATTATGTAAAATGGGAAAAGCTAAGCCGGTGGACAGCTACCCATGATTGAATTGTGGAAGTGAGACTGAGCTGGGTGGATAGTCAGTCTCACTTCATGGCCAATTGGAAATGTGAAAGTGATTGTGAGTAATGTGCTAAAATTTGGCTATATGTGAGGTGATGGCATGAATATGGTTATGACTGGATTTGAATTGTGGAATGAAATTGTGAATGTTTATATTCTTGCCATTATATGAATTGGTTATAAATATATATTTAATGTGAAGATGATTATGGGGACACCAAATGGTGTGTTGAGTTGTAAGCTTACCCATTTGCTATTATAATCTTTCAGGAATTGATTAAACTAAGGGCTTGAAGCTTGTATTGGAGTCTTTAGATGAACGAAATGAGTTTTGGTGTAACCGACCTTCCTTTTGCATATTATTTGGCATTTTGTATATGACACATTTTGTACTAGAAAGCCATATGTTAAGTATGTGTGTATTACTAAACAAGCATGTGTATAATACTATATGTTTATAATACTATATATGAATGTACATTCAATATTTGTATATATACAAGTACTATTTTCTCGAGAAAAATTTTATATGCCACGTGTGTATTATTAATTGGGGACACGTGTATGGTTATGTTTATGGGCGTTACATTTAGTGGTATCAGAGTAGGGATTAGATTTCCTCGGGATATAAAACATGATGCATTCATGACATATAGTTGAGATACATTGCATATGTTAGGATGGAAGGACACCAAGCTCAATTCATCGGCCAAATGAGTTATCAGAGTCAAATTTTAGATAAATACAGGTGCATGCTTTATATGAGCTTGAATCAATTTTTATTTATAACCCCTCTATAAGATGTATGTTCTTGTATATTAGTGCTTGGACTAAAAGATGAGAATAATGAGTCAAAAGCAAGTGGATAGCATTGTTGATAAACAACTATGAAAAGAAAAGAGAGTAAAGTGCAAAGATTTTTATGGAAATTAGTGATTTTACCATAGAAAAGGAATAGTTAGAGAGTGCGGAAAGAATTCTAGATTGAATTAATAAGCACTGATGAAAGAAGAATTAGTCATGTAGTATTATTATTTGAATAAGATGCTCTAGGTTGGTAGAAGACAATACTGGGAAGTGAAAATATACTGAAGACTGTGATTTATATAGACTTTTCTTTTAAAGCATTTACAGAGAGATATATTTTCAAAGGCATATGTAGATAGAACAAAGATTGAATTCTTAGAATTTAGGCAAAATGATTCACCTGTGATCGATTATGGAGCGCACTTTGAGAGATTTTAGAAGTATATTCCTGAGATAACAATTGATGAGTTAAAGCAAAAGAGACTTCAGGAAGGATTGAATTAGGAGATTTGAGATAGAGAATAATAATTAAACCACTAAATTGCAGAGATTCAATAGAAACTGCATTGCGCAATGAAAAATCTATAGAAGATGAGAAAGCTCTAAAGCTAAAAAGAAGGAAATTACTAGTGGGCTCGCTATTTTAATTCAAATCAGTGGTAGTCCATTCTTCAAAGGTTTTGATTCTCAACAAAGTGATTTTAGAAGGTGTAAAGTAAGTTAGTTTAGTCAATCAAAGGGAAAAACATATAGAGACTCGATGGAAATTACTTTATATACTGAAGGGATTATTAAGGAAGAGAGAGAGCTTTAAAAGCCAAAATGATTTAAGTTTTGACAAAGTGAATTTAGAGGATATAGTGAGCATTTGTTTGGCTGATTAATGAAGGAAATACTTAATAGGAAATTTGGAAAATCTAAAAGATGAAAAGTTGATGGTAAATCTATGAGTGGCACAATATCTAGGACTCAATTACAATGATAGTGGTAAGAAACATTCAGGTAAGTGTTGGGGTCCTAAGTTAAGGATACATTATTATTGTAGAGAATTGAGTCGATTTGTTAAAGATTGTACATTAACAAGAAGTGATGAAAGATCTCAATTAATTGAGTCAAGTAGTGCAAGTGGAAAAATGATGCAAATCACTAGTAGAATGTATGGGAATTGAGAAAGTAAGGAAAAAGCAGTTGATATTACAATACAAATTGGACCTGATAATCAATCTTAAAAGCAAGATGCACTTGTTTCAACAAATAAAGATAATGGATTGAATTAAATGAATTAGAGTGTAAGTGAGATATATTTTATATGTATTGGATGTGTGGTTTTATGTAAGATCTATAAAAGGCAAAAAAGAACTCTCACTTGTTGAGGTGGAAAGTATTTGAGTAAGTAGTTATTAGACATAGTGGATGAGATACAAGGATATATTAATTTTGTTAATAGAATATTAATCTTATTTAGGAGTTGATATATTAAGAATTGTATATGTTTGTAATCCCTATTGCGATTACATTTTACGTGATTAGAAATCGACAAGAAGTCTATTTAATTGATGTTAATGATTTAACGAAGATTAATTCAAGAAATAGAGGTGAATTTATAATTGTAGAATTTTCTAATGTGTTTCAGATAAATTATTGAAATTTATTTCAGTATTGGAAGGCAGAGTTGAAACTAAATTATACAAAGATCACATCGATAATTATTACTTTTTATAGAATAAAGATGATGATGAACAATATGTGTGATTATGAGTTATTGAATTACATGTTAATGAAGACTAATTATTTATTTATTGTATGTTATGAGTGAAGAAAATTACTTTCATTGAGAAGGAAATTATGAGGGGAATAGATTGAAGTTGTTAACGGAGCCATGGAAGATAATGTGAAGCAAACACTATTACTTTCATGTTACTGCATTAATCAGAAATGGAAGTTATGTATTTCATATTAAGGCTTTAAGACAAGGGGATAGAATATGTGTGAACACAAGAGAAATAATTATAGTTTGTGTATTCAGACAGTTATGACTGTATGTGGAGAATTCTTCAATTTATAATCTAAAACTCTTGGTTATCAACTACATTTGAGAGTTGGAAGATATTAATTGTAGGAAATGATAGAAGTTTGAAGGTGTTTTCACCCTAAAAGAATTGTGCCAAGTAACAAAAATGTCTTGAATTTCAAACTCTTACTATGGGTGGTCCACAATGAAAGCAATATGTAAGAGTTGATATATGGAAATGGAATATCAGTCTTTGTAGGAAGTTGCAATCACTTGGTTAATCATGATTAATTACTTGATTAATTATCTACCAAGTGCTAAATTGTGATTGGTGGCTTGTGTGTATGTATAAGTGTGTGGATGTGTTGTAGAGATTGTTAAGAATTTCATTAGGAAGGAGAAGAGTGAATTGTGGTTAGCTTTGAGAGATTTGATAATTCTCTACTCATCTAGTAAAGATTTTGGGGAGCTTAAGAAGATCAATTAGCTATTTGAGCATTCTATTTGGTAAGTCTTGCCTTTATTTTGGTTAATTGAGTTAGGTTTTGTATGTTGAATTTCATGTTCTGTTTTCTTCATGCATCAGTCTTAGTTTTTGGACCATATCTAGAGTTATAGAGCTCTGATTTGAACAAGGTTTGATGCTTTGAAAACTTCAGAGTGTCCTCGCCAACTTTTATGTTTTGAGGTTTAGCTGATTCTGCTGTTAAGACTGACTGGCAGGGCTCTATATTTTCGTGCTCATGCTATCAACTCTGTTTTACCGGTTTTACCCGAGTTGTATAAAAAATCCATGATTAATTCTATACATATCCAAATTGAGTAAATCTAGTTGGAATTTAAAGTAGACTCATAGGTCTAGCTTCAGTAATATTTTCATAATTTTGGGACTTGACTCAGAACATACAATATGATCGTGTTCAAACCCCCAAAAATTGGCAATGTTGAACATGGGCAGGGATATGGGCATGTTACAGGGTGTATTACAGACACGGACAAGGACACGGGCATGTCCTAAGGTGTATACCTTGTTGCCCCTTTTAAGCACCTTCAACATGGCCATGTGAATCGGGACACGGGTGTGTTGAACCTGACACTCCTTCAAAGTCTTGAAAACTCGCCAAAAACACATTGATAAGCTTTGGTGATATTTTCTTCACTTTGACATCTTCAAAATGCATACTTTCCTTGGATTAAAGGTTGCAAATAAATTTATTAAACGTCACATTAGCATGTTTGACTCGAATCCTCAACATTGAACCTCCAATTCTATATAATTAACCTGTGAATGCTCATTCCCTACCTTGATTCTCATCACATATGTACAAATATTTCATGAGTAAGAATTGATGCAACATATTATAAGTAAAGTTCATTTTCAGGTTTTTCATTTCTGCATTTTATTCAATTATTTATTTATTATTATAATTCATCAACCTTCCTTTTGTTTTCTTAGCATAGAAAGTTTCTTTCAAATGCAGCCAAAATGCGTAAATTGCATGCTTGTTTTCAAGGCGCAATCTATTTTAATAATTGGTTACATGCTAAATTGTGTATACATTTAACAAGAGATAATAGTCCTCTTCTTAACATGTAAAAAATAATTCTATAATTTTAATAAGGTTAGAATTTAAACTCGCAACTTACGAGTATCTCTAGAGAGAGTGACAATTTATGCCATTTAATATTAAGAAATTCAAATATACAATTAATTTATTAAGAATTGATTATATATTTCTTAATCAATTATTTTGTGTCCTTGAACTGAGGTAATGCAATCTAAATGTCATTAGAACTCTTAGCAAGAGACCTGAAGACACACCAAAAGATTGATCAATACTAAATAATTTTTTCATTAATACGGAAATCCTAAATTAATTCTAACTTTTCATCTCATAATGTCCTCCTAGATAAATAATCTTATATTAACCACAATGCAGCCATGCAGGTGACTCTTGCAACAACGCAGTGTATATGTTTATTAGCAATAACATACTGAAAACATTTATTTTGGAGAAATAGAAATTTTGTAGCATTGGTTATATTTGTATTTATAATTATAATAGTTGTGTATAATTTTTCTAAATTAATGTATTTTATTTGATATTTGATATATATATATATATATATATATATATCAAGTCGGCTCGGTTAAATTGAATTTTTTTTTCCGATTAAAACTGAAACCCAACCGAATTTAAATTAGTTTTAGAAAATATAAATTGAACTAAAATTGGTTCGGTTTGATCAATATTTTCAGTTTTTAGTTTTGACCAAACCGTTTCAACCCCTAGTTTTATCCTAGTCTTTTAGTATCAGGTGCTGCACTGACACAAAAAATAGAAAAATGAAAAAAAAAATGGATATAGAGAAATAATATTTTTAGAAAAAAATAGAAAAAGACACCAAAATCAATTTATAAATATAAAAATTAATTTATAAATATAAAAATTAATTTATAAATATAAATTACGTTCAAAGAAAAACTTAGATATTTAATTATTACAAAAAATAATTATAAAACATAAAAAAATTAACATAAAAATCTTCTATATCATGAGTTAAAAAATCTATTATATATATAAATATTATAAATATTGAAGATATCATGCAAATTTTTCAATTATAATTATTCTTCATTATTTGTTAAAAAACTAAAATTACAATAACAGAATTAATTAATGAGTAATTAGTATATATAACGGAAATATAAGGAAAATATGAAATTTTAAAAATATAGAAATATATAAAAATATATTTAGATATTAATTTTATATATAAGTATTAACATAATTATGAAAAAATTATAAAAAAATTCTAAACTTTTATACCACTTGCAAATAAAATTATAACCTAATTTCCCTATCAATTTTACTATAATATTTCAAAAATTGGTAAAACTAACTCCGTTAATGTAACACCCTATATATTTTTTTAAGTATTATTATTTAATATATAGTACACACATGCCTATTATTTTTTTAAAACCTAAAAACCCACCCACTCTTTTTTTTTTTCTTTTCTTTCCTTCCTTCTTTTTTCTACCTCTTGCTTCTGCCGGCACCACCACCTCCCATCTGCTATTTCCGGTCGCTGCCACCACTCCACCACCACGACAGCAGCTCCTCCTTGTCATCATCTCCACCCAGCAGCAGCCTCTTTCTCATCTCTTCCCTCCATTTTTGTCTAAGCTTTCAAGAAGAAAAAGAAGAGCCACCACCTCTGCTGCCACCGGTGGCCACCAGTGCTACTGCACTTCCCTTCATCAATCTCTGGGTTATATTTTTCCTCCACCTCTGCTGTTGATCGGCGCTGGCAGCTACCTCCATTGGAGGTAAATGGTTTTTAAGCTTTTAATGTTTAAGCTTCGATTCGGTAGTTTTGAGTGAGAATTAGACTTATGTGTAGTTAGAAAGAATGCTGTAGAAGTTGAGATCTTTCTATTGATGTAAATTGTGTATTTTTCCGTCGCCGGTGGAATATTCCGACAACGGTGACAGAATATTCCGGTGAAGGTTGGGAAGTTGATTATATTTTTAATAAATTCTATAAATGATGAGGATCAATATTTGTTCAGATGATTTTGTCAAATTCTTCCTAGATTGTGAATTAAAAATCTCAAAAAGTTTAGGCCGAGTTAGGTCGGTGTTGTAATTTTTGCTATCTGACTGTGATTTTGAGATTAATAATTTTATTATTGATTAATGGTGATGGATTGAATATTTGGAATGATAATTGAGTTGAATGAAATATTTATTTGGTGAATTGTGGTTGTGAGACTCAGTTAATTTTAATTATACTATGGTGGAAAACTGAGCTCTAATTGTGATTATGTTAGAAGTGTAATTATTTTACTACAGGATTAGCCCTACTTTAGTAGAGAGATGTCCATATTTTAGGAGAGGTTTTACCGAATTTTTAGTAGATTTCTCGTAATTTGTGCTTCTAGTTGTTATCGTAACTGGGAGTCTTTTTTTAAAATTCTAGACATTAGGAAATAGGTCTTGATAATATTTTATTATTTTTAATTATAGATTCTTCCAGACCAGGGTCATCATCTAGAGGTCTAGTTAGGACTGCTCGTCAATCAGGTAAGTTAATATCACTCATCTGTTATCAATGGTATATATAAATATATATATAAGCATAGTCATGAAAAGCATCAAGCATTTTTATAATCATCATCCTTTTAATTATTATTATTATTATTATTATTATTATTATTATCTAATATATATATATGTGCATTTTATATGCTTTTGCATCATGTGATATGACATATGAATTTTATGTGTGTGATTGTGATTGTGTGGAGATGGATGCTGTACAATCTGCCGCTTGATGGGCATTCATCAGGACCAGGTGCGCACTGGTACCAGTTATATATATTTTTATATACTTATATATATTAATATATGATATGATTATGAGATTTATGGTCGTGTGGCTCAGGATGAGATATTCCCTGTAGTCATGGACCTGTTTATTGATATTGGACGATTAATTATGACCGGGCTGTGGTGAGTTATTCCCCGTGGTTATTATTGGTATAAGAGAGCCGTAGGGCTTATTTATTATTACTATTATTAATACTATGTTGTTTTTGGGTTCTATAGTAATTCTTCTCCACATATATTGATTGTTATCTTTGAGTTACATAATATTAAGCATTGCATTGTACATGCATATTTTTACAGATATTTTATTATTATGTTAATTAATTACCTATTGGTAATTTATGATGGATATTTAACTTACTCAGTAAGGTCTGACCCCCCTCAATTATTTTTCAGGTCAGCAACCTCCTTCTCAGCATTGACTATTCAGGATTGCCCCCTTTTCTTCTCCTCAGGTAGTCAATGTAATTTTTATTGTATTTTGGACATGTATTTACTCTAGCTTTCACAGTAACTTAGAGTCCTATTTGTTGTGTCGTATAAATGACAGATTTGGATTTTATGATGATTTATGATTAATATATTATTTCTGTTGCGTATTGAGATTTATCTTTGTGTGATGTGATTCTAATTATTCTTTTAGGCCTCCTTCTCAGCATTGACTATTTAGGTCTACCCCCTTTTCTTCTCCTCAGGCAGTCAATGTAATTTTTATTGTATTTTGAACATGTATTTACTCTAGATTCCGCAGTAACTTAGAGTTATATTTGTCGTGATGTATAAATGTCAGATATGGATTTTTGGATGATTTATAATTAATATATTATTT
>CATIWO010080470.1:0-16496 GCA_949673435.1 Macaranga tanarius | reverse complement strand
CTTTCTTTTCTTCTGCCGACTCCTCCTCTTCCTTTCTCCCTTATTTTCTTCTTCCTCCATACCTTTCACTGTGCAAATCTAACAACTCTCACTCTTACCCCTTTGATCCTTCTTCTTTTCTTTCTTTCTTCTCAATTCATTCACTTCCATTCATTACACTTTAGTCCTTATTTTCTTTGCAATTTCATCCTTCACTAACAATTCAATATACTAAACTTTATTCCTTAAAACAAAAATCAACTTAATTAATAACATAACTCATCTTCTCATAACACTAATTAACTCCAAATTACTTATTCATACTATTAACAATTAACTCAATTCATCAAATTAAATTAACTGAAGTAATATCATTCCTAATCGTCATTAATAAACAGTAATCCGGTTTCTAGGACACGGATGTTACAAATAATTTTTATATTAAAAATATATTTAATTTTTAAAATTATTATAAAAATTATTTATGATTTTAACAAATTTTTAATAGTAAATTTAATTATTTTATTGTGTTTGTGTTTGTATTTTTTTTAATTTTAAATAAATAAATATTAATTGGTTAAATTAAAATATTTTATTAAATTTTAAAAGTTAGGATAAAATTGTCAAAAAATACAAACGTTTGAATTTATATACCAATAGACCATTATATATTTAGAAAATTTTTAAAAAATAAATTTAACATTTTATAAGATGCCATGTCAGCATTTTTAGTTTATTTCCACTAAAAAACTATTTGTGTTAAAATTACCAAATATTTACTAAATTATGACATTATTGCAAAAATTAAAAGTTTGAGATTATATTGCAAAAAGTCACAAATATTTTGATTTTTTAAACCAATAGACATTTTTTTTAATATTATTTTTACTATATATTTCTAAGTCTAATGTACTAGTCAGTGCTTAAATTTTTAATATTACTAATATTTTTATCAACTATATTTTACATGAATCAAAATTATTTAACTTATAACAAACATCATTAAAGAATATGTTATCATTATTTATCTTCAATATACAAAATTAGATTAATTACTATAAATATCTTATTTACTACATTTATAAAATAAAGAGATTTTACCATTACTTATTTATTTATTTATTTATTTTACTTTCACTTTATTTATTAACAAAGTAAATTATACTTTATAAAAAATAAAATAACTATAATCTACACTTATAAAATAAATATTATTTTATTTTTAAAATAGTTTAACACTTTACTAATAATAATAATAATAATAATATATATTTTTTAATATCTATTTATGCTATTTTGCAGTTACAAGGTTTTGATTAATTTAATGTGCTATACGAGATATGCTACCAGTTGTCCGCTTCAATACTTGACACCACATGAATGGATCTCACCAAAGTCTTAGATAATTCAAAAATTATTTTTTGATGAGGCTGCAAGGGCTTAATTATGAGATCTTCAACCTCAGTTTACACCATTTTATTAGGCCTCATCCGCAATATAATTATCGGATGATAATTTTCTTTAATAATATATAAATTTATGGAGATTTTATTTGAGCTAATAAATTGCAAGAAATTTCTCGCTACCGACAGCTAGTACAGTAATGCAGTGGACGGTGGACATAGCAATTTAGTAGGTGAAGTTCCACAGCCGTATCGTAGGGGTAGCAAGGGGCCAGTCAACCTTTTATTTGTAACAACGCACGGCACAGACACAGTAGAGAAAAAGAAGAACACAACCCAAGAACAGCAAGTCAGCAACAAAAAAAACAAAACCAACAGAAGAAGGAAAAAAAAAAAGGCAAAAAAAATGAACTTGTTCAGGATTGCTGGGGACGTGACCCACCTCCTAAGCATAGTGGTCTTGCTTCTCAAGATTCGCAAAATGAAATCTTGTGCTGGTTGGTATATGCATCACTGTTGCTTTTTGCTTTTGCTTTTGCTTTTGCCATTTCAGTGATTACCTTTCGCTCTGTTTTTTTTTATTCTTCTTCTTCTTTTTTCTTGAATTTTTTTTCTTCAATACCCTTTTTCTCATTTATGTTGTAGCTTGATTATTTCCCTTTTATGGGGTTAATAGATTTGTGGGTTTTTGGTTTTTAATGCAGCGAGTGTCAGTGCAGTTCTGTATATCAATTTTAATTCATTTCGTGTTTTAGTGTTTGTTGGATTTTTTTTAAAGGAAATGCCTTTAGGTGAAAATAAAAATTATGAGGATTAATTTGTGCTGTTTTAAGTCTCTTTTTTTTTTTTTAATTATTTGTTTGCTTTGTATTTGTGTGATCGTTTGAGTTCAGTGACTGTTGATGGAAAAATGTGAGATGATTGTACTATGGAGGGTTTTGCCTTTCGGAGCATGTGATTGTTAAATGTATCTCTTGATTTCTAGAAATTTACATCTTTTTTCTATATAATTGGTTAATTTGGCTTCTTTATTTGACTTTTTGTGATTTGAATGGAAGATTTAGACAGATGGTAGAAATGTTTTCCGTTCGTTACAATGTCTGGCATCTTAAAGGAGGAAACAGTTTTAGCAGCATTAGTAGAAAGCATATTCTAAGTTTTCTAAATGGTTGCAATCTTAATTGTCCTGTTTTGTTTAAGAAAGTAAATGAAAGAGCTTTTTAGTTTGATTGTATTGAAGAATTTTATGAAAAAATGAGTGCCTAATGTGAGGCTGCTCTATGGATTTAAATTTGCAACTTTAAGTTCCTCAAATTGTTGTTTGGTGCTGATTTATTGAAGTGAATGTAAAACGAAGAAATGGTTTTTTTCTTTTTCAGGAAAACATGATTTATGGATTTCATTTAAATTCTCTTCGTCCGTATAATCTTTGAAGGCCCTGCTTAATTGTCTGAATTTGATGGAAGACATTCCTTAATTGTTGTCTGGTTGGACTTTTTAGATGAACACAATACATGGTTTGGGACATGAACTCGTATTGAGAAGTTATTGATAGTTGAAGCCTGTTGCAGGAAGGTGACTTTTTCTAAGCCTTACTTTGGTTTGCTGCTGCCTTTTCTTTTTCTCAGGAATTTCATTGAAGACTCAAGAATTGTACGCCGTGGTTTTTATCACTCGGTACCTTGATTTGTTTGTGAAGTACTACTCTCTCTACAACTTTGTAATGAAACTAGTATTTATTGGGACTTCAGTTGCAATTGTCTGGTATATGCGCTACCATAAAGTTGTGAAGCAAACCTACAGCAAGAGTGAAGATACTTTTAGGCATTATGTTCTCATTCTCTTATCTTTTGTTCTTGCCCTTCTGGTTCACCGTTCCTTCAGTGTGATTGAGGTGAACAACGAGGGATTTTGAAAACTTAATCCCTACTCAAATTGATTACGGAAACAAATATTTATTATTTCTTTATCCATGTTTCACTGAACAGAATTTCAGATTCATGCTCATCTTACATTCCTAACTCTTATCAAGCATATAAATTTTTGTTGTTTGATTGTTGTTAGACGGGTTATTTCTTCTACTATCCTTTGACTCTAGCTCAACATGTTTAAGCCACGTTAAGAAAATATATGTAGCCCATTATTCTATGTGCATCTTTTTAACACTAACAAGGCCATAGATGCCATTTATTGATTTGTAATTGACAACCACTAAAACCAATTTCCCTGTGTTAAATTGGCATTTTTATCCATTAATTTCTCATTCCATTGGTAGGAATCTCTAATGAATAAGGCCCTCATGGCATATTAATCATTGATGATGTATCTTTTTCTGATAAAGGATGCACAAAATATCTTTTCCTTTCAATTAAGCTTTATTTACTGTCTCATGAAAGGTATATCTCTTGTGATAGGTTTTGTGGACATTTTCCATTTATCTTGAGGCATTGGCTATCTTACCCCAATTGCTGTTACTGCAAAGGTCAAGAAACATTGACAACTTGACTGTAAATTATGTTTTCCTTCTCGGGTATGTATTAGTTCTCTTAAAGCTTTGCTTTTTCTACTTTTCTCCATTGACTATGCAGTTTTATTTCATTTACATTTCTATGCAAATATTTCTCTTTCAGTTGCAGTTCTATGAAAATGGATGACCTTTTCTTTTCCTTCAAACTTTTTCTCCCTTTGTGACTGTATGCGTGCCTGTGGACTTGGAAGATACTGCTGTATGCTAAATCTGGATACTGATTAAATTTACCTTCTCCTGCATTGCAGGAAATTTAATGGGTACAGCCATAACTGAAATGTTGAACTTTAGGCATAGGTCTTAATACCAGTCATATAGAATGTTTAAGAGTTGAAATGTGATGAAGGTAGTTTAATATAGTGTTTCATAATAGTAACATCTTTTGGCCCCTAACACAACTTCATAATCTAAAGAATTTAAATAGTTCAAATTTCCTTGCAAAAAGCTCACTATGCAAATATTCCAGCACTTTGTATCAATGATTCTGTTTAAACAATATGGTAAAATTGTGCTACATAACTAATCTGTTGTAAGCCTGAGGTGTTGTTTGAACAGAGTTATGCATTGATGTAGATGGTGAATTTCCAATCCATCACTTTCTCCTTAAATTGAATGGAATTTTAGTAGTGTAGTGTAACAAGTGGGTGCTAACTGTGCTATGAGGTTACTGCTTTATCATGACCTCCACAAGAATCCTTCATAGGCTATTTGGTGTCAGGACAGGATGGCTTTAATCTTGGAACAAACTGTCCCATTTTTGATATATCCAAGGTGTATTACTCTAAAGAAGTTAAAAAAATGGGGTTGATATTAATATCATGAGAAGTGAAGTGTTGATTTCGCTTTGCAGATTGCACAATGAGGAGATGCTTTTGACTTAGTCTATCTGACTTTTGAGTTGCAAATATAAAATTGACAGTCAGAGGAAAACTTATCTTTTGCTTCTCAAAGGAATGCTTTATGTGATTTTTAATATTGTTAGTTTTATCCATTCATTTTCCTTCAGTTTTTAATTTCATTTTTCATTTTCTTTCCTTTATAGTGCTTACCGAGCCTTGTACATCTTCAATTGGTTCTATCGCTTCTCAATGGAAGGAATTAATTTTCGCTGGATACGTAAGTTGTTTGCCTCTTGGTTGGAACTTTCACTGTTTCATTTAGTAATGTTATTAACAAGATCTTTTTCCTCAAATGTCAAAACAGCTTGGATTTCAGGCTTTGTTCAGACTGCTCTGTATGCTGACTTTTTCTACTATTATATTAAGAGGTATTTTTCCTGCTTTATTTTCTTTAATGTTCCCAAGCACGTGCTTTTCAAGATGTGCTCAATTATATAACAGAAATCTTAATGAACTAGATTATCCCGTTGTAACTTGAACATCCTCCTCATGCTCATATACCATCAACTGAGGCTAATTTTTACCTTCTCTGGTTGCAGTTGGAAGAACCGTGAGCAGCTTAAGCTCCCCGGGTGAACTGAAGCTAAAGCTCCATTTGATGGTTTACCAACAAAGAACAGGATACATGTTTGTAGTTTGAATATAGAGGAATTAGCTTTGGTTACTAATTTCCAAATGAGTGTAAAATCTTCTACTTTTATTAGATATGCACCCCTAGTCCAAAACACCATTAGCTTGTAACTTTTATTGGCGGTGAAATACAGGTGGGAATCTATTTCGGGCAAATTGGCAGCTCTGGTTATTCTGTTAGATGTAGCTTTTAACATTTTCAATATGGACGCACAAGTATGCTGGTTTGCGTTTTCTATCCCCTGGAAAGTGTGCAACAATGCAAGCCTGCACTTTTCCTGCTAAAGTTGATAGAAGATGCACACCGTAACAAGAAAACCTATTCTGCTTTCTGCTTATTTACAATTCAAGGCACAACATTGCACGATTACTCTCTGTCCTTGTATCGAGAGAGATTAGTAGAATCTTTTTCATTTAGCATTGTATTTTCAGCTATTAATCAAATAGCACATTTGTAAATACTTTTTGTTCAAGGCAGTTTTCAAACTGTTTCTGAGGTGATTAAAAATTTTAACTACTGAACATATTGAATGCATATTCCTATGAAGGAAACAATTTGGGGACAAAATCATACCCTTGCAAAACGTTTGTTTCTTTTTCACCAGAAAAGCCTTACAGGAAGGTAAAAAATGCAATCACCCAGAGAGCTACAAAGGTACAGCATTGTTAAGATGTGATCTAATTCTTTCTTTGTCCTGTACATACAAGACTCTGTTTGGCCTCATGATACAACTACAATTGCTCAAGGATTGTGCATCACTTCCCTTGCAGTGACTAGTCTGATGAGGATGATGCTACTGCCTTGCCTTTGCTATCTGATGAAGTTCTAGCATCCATATGGATGCTATCCTCAGCTTTTGGCTGATGTAGAAGTTGAAGCTGCCTTTGTAGGACCTAATGGCAATAAGAATAAAAGAGATAATATAAAGTAGGTGAAACCAACACAGTACAAGTGCATAAATCAATGATATTTTTCATGCTTCACATCTAATGTTCAAGCAGGAAGCAAAACAAGCTCCAACGGCATATGTTCTCTAATGAATACCATTAATTCCACAACCTAGCATATGTTCTCTAATGAATACCATTAATTCCACAACCTAACACAAGGACGACTCCATTCGGATGAATTCTCATGTTTGTAAAGTTTTTGAGAGTAATATGTAATGCACATTTTGATAAAAAAGACGAACATACTACAATCAGTTACTGAGCTTAAAACCCAAATTTGAACATGATTTACTAATTAAATGATAAACATAATACAACATGCATAATCAACTTAACCAGTAAGCCACCAAGAGCCACTTAATTCAAGACATTCTATGGTCTGTACATGCAGTTGTTGCCTGTTACTTTTTTGTGCGCAAAGAAACCTATTTTCACCCAGGTGATAAATTTATAATTCATTTTTTTCTGGTTAATTAATAGTTTGAAAATCAAGCAAGTTTTGGGTGGTCACAGGTGAACTCATGACAGAAATGGGATTGAGGCAGATCCAAACTCTTAAATTTCATTTCTAGTTCACAGATCATGTTCATTGATAATTTGCCACCACTAACACTTGCTTCCCATCTGGTCCATAAACTAAGCTTGGCCTTGCTATGCATCTGTGTGACTACACTTATAGCACGATTGATAAGACACAGGTTAAATGCCCACAAATAAGGTAGGCTCCTTTCATCCAAAGTTTTGAAATAACCCACAGAAACACATTGGAATGAACAATGTAAACCAAGAATTTCATAAGATAAGGAAATGCAATGGTACCTCAATCTGGTGCTGGAGAAGCTTTTTCTGAGCTTCCACCTCATTCGGTATGCTTCTTAACCCCTCTCCTTGTGTTCCACTGGCACCAGGTACCTGAAATGGTACAAAGACATAGTGGGGAAATTGTGGGAGAGGAAAGTTTGAAGGTCCACCATGGAACGTAGGCTGCGACTGTGATTGTCCAACGGAAGCCTGTTCTCCACTGGTAGAGTCTGCCGAAGGCCTTTGTGCTTGAGGGAGTAAGGCATACCCTGGAGACCTGCAAATATTTTGAAAATATATGTTTCTTTTTAGAAAAAAAAAAAAGCAACAAAGTTAAGATTATCATCACAGAGTCTCTGCTGTCTTTAAAGAAGTAAATTAGAGTTAAGACAGAAGAAAGCTCCACTAAGCGTAAATCTTAAAATATTTATCATGTCTACTTGAGTACATTGTCAAAGCAATCAAGTGCAGTCAGATGACCAAAAGTTTATACCCTGTTAAGGCATTTATATGGCTGCTTTAAAGAGGGGGAGGGAGGGGGGGGGAGGGAAGGAAGCAGGTATGAACTATTATGGGTTGCCAAGCTCAGATTTAAACAGTCAAGTTTTGAGGAGGTTACAGACCAGGGAATGTGATGTGCATGAATGCACATGGTCATTTCATGTATAACGTGTCTGTGAAGTACAAGCGACCATCGATACATATGGCCAATTTTAGATATGGTAATGGGTCAAAAGGGCAGGGAAAATATATGTCCTGCCAAAATATGAGTAAATATTTGCAGAATATAAGTGCATACCACACTAGGGTGTTTGCAGAAGGGTAAACAAAAGACTTCTCATATAGAGATGCGGCAGCAGCAGCAGCTTGGAGTCTGGCCTGATGCCGGCTCAAATTATCATCAGCAGCCACACCGCTAGCAGATCCCTGATTTGCTGTACTTGCAGTGCCTGTCCCTGTTATAAATTTCAAAATTACCAATGAAATTGAAAAGACACATTCAGTGAATAAATTTAAAGTCAAAGGCAAAAGATTCTGCTAGCAAAAGCAGATCACATCATGAAAAGAAAAACTGAGTAAAGAGGAAAAAAGAACAGAGAAAACACAGCCTAAATGTCAGAAGTTTTTCTTTTTTCTATAGATAATGCTTTATCACAACAAAATGAAGCAAGTGGAGAAGTTTCTTATCAGTCATCTTGCATTCCAGAAGGCTTCAGACAAATCTAGTCAAACAAATTGATGCAATGCAACTAAAATAAACAAAACAATAAAAGCAAGGGAAAGGATGGTATGAATCCTCAGTAGTTGTTTTTCTTTTTCTCTTTTTGGTACGCAATGTTTTGTGACTTTCTGTCCCCTTGTACTATAGGCTTGAGTTTATTTTGCTTCCCAACAAGACAATTAGATTCCTGGAAGTTCACTCCGTAACTTTTTCTGTCAAAGTTGACAGAACCAACAAATCCAAACTCTAAATCCTAAAACCAAAGGTATTGCATGATTTAACAAACTACAAACATAAATTTTATTTAAAATTTCATCATCTAACTCATCTTATGTAAAGACAATGTTCTATAGCAGTCTGTTACTAAAGTATTCACATTACATGATTAAAATGGCTATATTTCATAGTTAAAAAAAAAAAAAGATTTCAATTTCCAGCAGTGGAAATTCAGACTTTCATCAGCTTTGTAGCAAAAACATGCACAAACAAAATCATACCAATTTGATTTGTTGATAAATGCTTATCAATAATAATAGACATTGGTAGAGATGTATCTAGTTACCATGGCGAGCTTCTGATCGTGATCCATGTTGCCCTCCAGTTGAGGTCATATTATGCTCAGCTGGTGGTACAACAAGAGCTCTGCATGTAGGGCAGGTATGTTGTCGTTCCAACCATGAACGAAGACAGTGAACATGAAAAAGATGCCCACATAATAATTTTTTGGCTGTAGTCATCTCTTCACGACAAATTATGCAGGTTGCATCACTTCTACATAATCATAAGAAGCAATTAAGAAAGCTGATCCAAAAGAATATTTGCCAAAATATAATTAGAAAAATGCCAGATGAAAAATTGAACTTACGCATTAAGCTCTTCAGGTGTTGCATCCGGAAATCGGTCATTCATATTTGAAGTGATCTTCCTATAACGAATGTAATCAGCAACACGAATTTTAAAGTTCCTGAATGTCTCATACAGCTCCCGAATTAAGTGCAAAGGCACACCATAGTTCCTACAGTAACAAAAACATTTTAAATGAAAATTAGGATGATTATTGATGTGCCAACATAAACAAAACCACGTAAATTAATGGCGGCTAGATAATCTGCAACATCAAACTAAAGAATATTTTTTTATGATAACAAATTCATGGAAGCCTTGAGGATACAAAATTCGAGTATCAAGTACCCAATTACAGTTCTTGTCCACCTTGATGAAATAATACAAGACCAATTTTAGACTAGATACTTCGCTTTCTTTTCCCATTTACAAAACAGAGATTTTTTTTTTTCATAAAGTAATTCAAATATATCAAGACAATTTTCAAGGACAAGTATATCTGCACGTCCTTGTGAATATTGATCCCTGTGGATGACAAAAGATCATGACATCCAGCCAAATTGGAATTTTCAATGGACAAGAGTTTCCGAGGAACATTGATGCCATAATTGGCTTCCTGACGAACTGTGTTCAAAATAAAAATTAAGGAAGTGGAAAAACAAGCTCAGCACCAGCCGGATAGCTTATTCCAAGAAGAAACATACATACATGAAACTAAAGTTAAAAGAAGTAATTAAGAAGGGGACTAAAGTGCTTCATAATATAAAAGCACATGGACTTAAGTGCAATCCAATTTTAAATTTTGGGGACCAAAGTGTAATGAAGATTTATATGTTTATGATCAAGGACTAAAGTGAGAGACGCCAAAAAGCTTCAGGGATAGAAGTGCTAATTTTGTAACGACAGGGCTCCAATAGTTTTTTTTTTTTCTTTGTTCGGAATACTAAGACCCTACATCTTGGATTCCCTAGACAATTCATGCAATGCATACCTACCCATCAAATAGCACCATAAGTGAGATGACATCATTTCATATATCAGTAGAATGATATTAGGTAACTCCGAAAACAATCAATTTATCAAGGTCTTTTCTCCTCTTGCCTAGCAAGCAAAGTTTACCTCTGTGGAAAGGATGATTCATTTGGATCATTACAGTCAATATCACATGGCATAATTCATTAACGTACACATGGATTTGTGCGCCCAATCAGCTAATAATGTAGATGTGCATATTACCATGAGCAAAACCAATACTATCAGTCAGACAATGATAAACTGTGAATAGTTTATGCATAAATATACTTAATGATAGAGTAAGAACTTAGATTAGACTTGATTACTTACATGAAAATAACAAGGAAGAAGCAAAGATACATAGACAAGTGAAGCAAGTCTCGTATAAGTTCCAGGTAGAAGGTGTAGACAGCCTTTTTTTCCCATTGTCCTTCCATCAACATGTCACTCACATAGAAAACATATTTTACAAAGGTGGAGACTGTCGTTGTTGCAAGTATCATATACCTAAGATACAAAATGTGAATATAAGAGCAATGGCTATATCTTAAGATGGAAAAGTTTTGAAATAACAAACAATTTTGTAAATATAAGGCAAAATATTTAGTAAATGCATAATTGCATTTATCAAATTGATAGGCATTTGGTTTATGTTCAGATAGTCATTGTTGTTAAAGTGCACCTGAGGGGAAAGGCACCCAAGGCACAAGCCCTAGTACCTCAAACATTGAAAGGCGGGCAATGTTAATGAGTGCGCACCTTATACGCTTCTGTATTTTTTTAGTTTACAACTGTTTTTTACCAGTTTCTTTAATTGTTTCTTCATTTACAGATCTCTAGCATTAATTTGTGTATGTAAGTAACCATATAAACATCTTATTCATGCCAAACTGAAATAGATTTTATACTTTTTTTTATTTCTTCTCTTTTGTGCCTCATACACTCAGACGCATGCTTGCACCGTGCCTAGGCTCTAGGACCCCTTTGCATTTTAATGTGCCTTGTGCCTTTAATAACTCTGTAAATAGTGGTATCCAAGTTTACAAAAAGCCCCACATCATCATTTTTCAGTTGCAAAATTTTGATGTCTACGTGAAATTTAGTTATGAGTGCATAAATCAAGCTAGAGTTGTTATATCCCAATTATCAAAGTTCTAAAATAACAAATCTCAGCTAACTTTTATACAATCCATCCAAGATCAACTTACTTTACTGTTCAATTTCTTATCTAGTCATGAATCTAAATTCTCCATCTCCAACTTATATTCAGTGCTCTGTTCTACTGTATAGTTCTCTAAATCTTTATTATTTTTTTCCTTCCATTTTCCTAAATGATACTCAACATAGTTCAAGAACCCTACGCACATCATACTACATCTAACAAGTTCAGTTGAGGTCAAAATTTTCAGAGGCAATTATAAGCAAAAGTTAATACTTCTACTTACTAACCAGGTTAAGACAACTCAAAATTGTAATTCATCATAAAGAGAAGATATGTAAAACAAACAGAAGCAACAATAACGAATTCAGAAGTAAATAATAACTTACTCAAAGGAGAAGAACAGAGAAACCGAAGCCTGCCGTGTTTCCAACAAATACTTAATAGAACTGTACAAAAACAAACTATCCAACAGAAGAAGAAACCCCAGAAATGAAACAATCCGAACATGCGATAACATAGGAACAGTCGGGGTAGTCTCAATATACTCAACCCTCTTCTGAGCCAACCAATGCAAGGCCTTAATCAACAACAAAGCAGTAACCATAGCAAGAAACATAACCGAAAAATCCTGCCTAAAAATGGTAATAGCAAACAGAATTTCCATGACCTCCCTCCAAGATTGTTCATTTAACCTCTCAACCTCAGCTTCGCGGAGAGAACCAAGGAACACACGCTTAGTCAATTGCCACAAAATGCACATAACAACAAGTCCCATATTGAGAAGAAGAACCAAATTAATCTTAGAAGTTGAAAGATAAACCATTGCTGGATAAAATTGTCCTCTACTGTTGAATGCATGGTAAATAACAGCTATTGTAGCAAATAAACTTAAACTTGCATATGTTCGCAGCCGCATCATTTCTTTTTTACCCTAATACACAAAGATCACTCAATCATCAACAACATCAAATGCAAAAAATTCATCAAATTAAACTGAAACGAGAACAGAAATTAACATTTGACCTTTACAAAAAATAAAAACCTAATTCATGAAACATATAACAAAGCTTGAAATCGAATTAACTGATTGATATTAATCGAAATCAACAGTACCTATTTTTGGAAATTTTCTCTGAATTGATACAAAATCGAAAAATTAAAACTTTTTATCTCATCATCAATCTGCTTGCTTGATTAAGAGGGGCCTGAGATACGAACATTGTGTGTGTGTTTCGCGTCACACTAGCCAATAAGAATGAACCACGTGGAATATTGAGAGTTGGAGCTTGACCCGATTCGGAACGGTTTTCTGGGTCGAGCAGCTGTTATGTTCTACGATCGGTAAAAAAAATAAAATAGGATTAATTGCTAAACAATCCTTAATGTTTATCTTAGTACGTATGTTAGCCCCTTTTGTTTCTAAATTAGCAAATTTTTGACACATTTTTATTGCTCTCATACACATTTTTATCGGTGGTACCTATTAAGGCTTATTATAAATATGTCAAACTTTAAGAACTACCCGGAACTCAACATGATAACAATTCATTCAAATTCATTTAATAAATCAGTTGAATTCAATCTATACATACATAATATAAATAAATTTTAATTTATAACAAGTATAAAAATTATTTAAACATACTACTAGAAAAAAAAAAACCATAATTTTTATTTAATATATTATAATTTATTTATTAAATAGTTTCCTTTCAATTTTTAATAAATAATTTTGATTTGTAATTTTAATTTTAAATTTTTTTTAAGCTCATTTAAAATTATGAACAATAAGTGATATAATGAAATCTAGATCAAAGCCAAACTAGTTAAAATTCAAATTGATTTTGACTCATTTATACCCATAGCACCTAGCACAACCATTTTCTCATGCTAAATGCCAATCAAAGTGAAAGTAAGACGAAAAATTTATGCTCCATCAATAACAACCAAGGCGTTGAGTTCTTAACAAATTGTAAGGACTAAAAAGTGTAAATATGTAAGTAAGAAACACCAAAAGTTAAATAAGCAAAAATATCAGGGAGGATTTATTTAATTAATCCAATAACATGGAAAGGGCGAGAGAACTTAGAATTAGGAGCAAGAACACAGAAGGAGAAACAGCGAGAGAAAGAGGGAGAGATGGCATCGACGGTGTTGAAAGGAGCTCTGAAGTCGATCAGAGAGAAAGGGTTGGGCACATTTCTTCGAGAGCTCAAAGAAGAAGGCTACTTGTCAGTTTTCTATTTTCCAGTTTTTTACTTTTTTTTTATCAAATTTCAATTTGATTCATACACAAATAATAGCTGTGCAATCTTCAATAATTGATCACTTTGATTCAGTATATTTGGTTTTTATGTTATTGGGTATGTTAAAGATCTTAGCTTTCACTTTAATATATGTAGCAATTAAATCCCAATGTGTTGGTAATTTGATTTGACGCCTTCTATAAATTGTTTTATGGCTTCTGTTTGGCAGCTGGAATAAGAAATGGGATACTGGGCCTAACTAATTTAGGCTAAAAACAGGGAAATGAGAGTTTTTTTTTTGAGAGTGATGGTACTGCTAATGTTGCTGCATTTGACAGTTCTCAAGAGATAAGCCAAGAAGGGAACATGAAATAATTAGTTATATGATTTGGGTTCTTTAAATTTGTTTTGTTTTTAGAATAATGACATTTAAAGAATAAATTGAAGGTTTTCATGTGTAAATGTTGATTTATGAATGTATGTATGTTTTTTGAAAAAGAATTTTTACTAGTGATCTTGCGCGTGTTTGTATTTTTCTTATTTAGAACCCTAAGCAATTCTTACATGTTTTCAACATCTTGCTGTTATTTTAATTGATTTTATTTGTTGAGCTTTCTGAATTCTTATTGATTTTTTTTAACATGTTTCAGGAGGTGCCTTAGAGATGGAAATTTATTGTAAGTTAAAATCTCTTAACCTGATGCTTGTTGCTGTTTTTTGGTTTAGAGATTATTTTATAAAAGTGCGCTTGTGTGTGTTTAGTTTGATGAACTAGCGCTCCTATGCATGCACCTTCAGCAAGATATGGAAGCTATAAAGTAGTGTTCATCCTAGATGTTTTGGTATTGGAGAATTTTGTCTTTACTGAATAGGCTTATAAATATCCTTTTTTAGATTTATGGCACATAAATTGAACTTGAAATTTTCTTTCTTGTTTTTTTTTTGGTTTTCTTGTTTTCAATATTTTAACATGAAGCCCGAGCAAGGTTTCTGTTCTGTGTATTGTTGTTTTCTTTTCTCTTTTAAATTTTTTTTATTGGTTTTGTTTGGGTTCTTTGCCTTTGACAATTTATCTGAATCTTTCATAAACCTTTATTGCTGTTCAGGCTTTGGTGAACTATCATCAGTTTCTTAAATTAAAATTTTTTTAATTATTTTAGGCAAACCAAAATCCACAACATTGGGGCAACACTTGTAGGGGTTGACAAATTTGGTAACAAATATTATGAGAGACTTGAAGACATGCAATTTGGTTAGTGTTCTTTCTCTGTTTCATTTGATATTATTTCTCATTCATGCATTATCAATACCTTTTGAAAATTGTGGGAAAAATCACCTTTTCCCATGTAATTGCTCCAGTTGCTATGTACTGAGGTTTTAAAGGTATGTTCCTGATCGTTTCTAGTTTTTATCAGTGGCTGAACTGTTTAATTGTCTGTTCCTTATTGATTATACCCGTATTTCTACATATTCGTGCAGTTGTTGCACATGATCAGATTCCAGAAAATGAACCATCTCCTATGCTGTACATTTAATTGTTGTATAGAATACATGCATTTAGAAATATTTCTTTTTTCTTTTACTCTCTTCATGAGCATAATGTGGATGTGATATAAGAGTACCAACAGAACTGCTGAACTCATGGCAAAAGAATAATGGTAAGCAATGAAATTCTCTTTGCAAAGAAAGAAAAGTTTTAGCAAGTCTAGCCCCTTTTCTCTTCCCAAGTTATCACATAAGCTGATTTCCCCTCCCCTCCCCGGGGCATTTTGACAAAGTAGAAATTAACCATTATCTTTTTCTCTTTTTGCGCACAGCAAATTTTGGATTTGTAAGTTGAATTATGAATAGGTTTAATACTGACTCCTTTTAAGTCATATATTCCCCTATGCTATAGATTCTATTCATACCTTACAATTTCTCTAATCATTTCTTTGCCTGGGTTATAGAACCATTACATTCGCTAGAACCATAAATAAATCAAACCAGAAATTCCTAACAATTTAAGATAGAAATTCAGAAATCTTCTATGTTTCATTAATCAGCCCTGTACAACTGGTAGATTATTAAGCCAATCATAATTTCGTGTCATCTTCTTGGACATGTCATTCCAATCAAGAACACTTGAATTGATACTTGATGAATCTAACCAGATACTATCGATGATTTGTTGATATCATGGTGTCAGCCAATGCTATGACTAACCATGTCTAGTAGTAAACAGTGAAATGTTGCAAACGTTTTTTGGTGGTTTCTAAAATATTGAGATGTGTTGCTCAATTCTCTTCTGTTAGTAGTGAAAGTATCACCAATTTGAAGCGTATCAGAAGAGTGCTAATGATTCGTTGTTGTTATTGCATACATTGATGTTCTTTTAGCTCCCTTTGTCTTAACAAGTTAATGTAACATTTTGTAGGAAGGCACCGATGGGTTGAATATGCTGAAAAGTGCAGGTACAATGCTTCTCAGGTTCCACCAGAATGGCATGGTTGGCTTCATTTCATAACTGATCACACTGGGGATGAGGTGACCACCTTTCAATGTGGTATAATATAACAGCTAGATGCATGCTAAATAATAATTACGTTCATTGCAGCTCCTGATGTTGAAACCAAAGAGGTATGGGGCTGAGCACAGGGAGAATCTCTCAGGAGAAGGTGAAGAGTTCATATACCATTCCAAAGGACACACGCTCAATCCTGGTCAGAAAGACTGGACCAGGTATCAACCGTGGCAACCCGCAAAGCCAGAGTAATACTTTGGATTGTAAAACTTGAAACAACGGCAATTTAAATCTGGGTTCCATCAAATAAACTGTG
>CATIWO010080451.1:0-25529 GCA_949673435.1 Macaranga tanarius | reverse complement strand
ACTGAGGTTGAGGTTGTTATACATTCTGTCCTCCAAATCCTGGTGGTGCTTGTGATCTCCACTAGTTATTTCCTTGATTGCCCCAAGAGAGATTTAGATAATTTCTCCAACTCGGATTGTAGGTGTTTCCATAGACTTGGTTCTGAGGTCCTTTAAAGTTGCCCACATAGTTGACACCCTCTGTAGTCATCCCTTGCATTATTTGACATTCTATGGTAGGATGACCTCTTTGACATAGCTCACATGAGGAAGATAATATAGATATTGCATTCACGTTTACCTTGTCCATCCTTTTTGTCAGAGCATCAAGCTTTGCATTCAACATGGTTAAACTGTCCACTTCTATTGCTCCAGCCTTCTTTGTAATGGTCCTCTCATTAGACCACAAACTTTGTGTATTAGCCATTTCTTCAAAGAGATTCAAGGCATCTTCTAGCGTCTTTGACATGATAGTACCTCCAGCTGTTGCATCAATATTGACTCTAACTGCATAATTGACTCCTTTGTAGAATGACTGTACCAAATCCCATAAAGGAATCAATTGAGGTGGACACTGCTTCTGAAGGTCTTTGAATCTTTTCCAACACTCGTAGAATGTTTCATTATCTCTTTGAAAGAAAGAGTTAATTTCATTTCTGATCCTCATCACTTTTGCAGGTGGCAAGTATTTGTTGAAAAAGGCTGTATAGAGCTCTTGCCAAGTGTTGATGGAGTTTGGTGGCAAACTTGTAAACCATCTCTTTGCTCTATCCATTAGAGAAAATGGAAAAAGAATTAAACGGATTGCATCAGGCTGTACTCCATTCATCTTGAAGGTAGAACAGTACTCCAAAAATCTAGACATATGACCAAATGGATCCTCATGTGGTAGCCCATTGAATGGTAAGTTTTAGATCATCTGGATTATAGTTGGCTTGATCTTAAAGTTATTTACTGCTACCACTGGCCTTACAATTGGTGTTTGATCACCCTGTACATTAGGACTCATAAAATCTCACATGGTTCTCTGACCATTCTGAGGATTTTGAAGAACTTGTTGCCTCGGCGGGTCATTCTCTAAGTCCCTTGCGTCTATTTTGCTTGGTGAGTGTTTTGATATGACTGTTTGTCTCTTTTTTTTTACGAACTGTCTTTTCTAACTCCAAATCAAGTGGTATCAATTCAAGTCCTTGTTTGCTTGCACTTCGTGTGTGCATCAACCAACACAAATTCCTGCAATACCATAATTAAAAAAAATTAAAAATAACATCTAAATCAAGCAACACAATTTTCTTACAATATCAATATTTGCCAAATCCTAGGCAACGGCGCCAAAAACTTAATGTGTACTAATCCACAAGCATACAGAATCGTATCAAGTAGTAAATAAAGATATCATCCCTCAGAGATTTGAAGTTGAATACTGTAATACTCACAATGTTTGATTGTTTAGACAACGAAATAGAGTTTGAAATTTCAAGGAAATGAAACTAACTTAAGAAAAGTAAAAACACAAATTCAATTCAAATTTTAAAGGCTAGGGTTCTTTATTCTCAATTGACCATTTCAAAGGATTGATTACACAACTAGGTCTATACTAATTTTAATTCATTTTGAAGGGATCTTAAGAACTATAGATCTTTCTCTCAGATAAACCTATGATTAAATCAGAATTAATTAACACTAAGTTTGACGGCTCTCACCAACCTAATGTCTTTTAAAACTAATTTTAATATACAACCTTTAATCAATATTAATCTACTTAACTATCTTTCAACTAATTAAGCAACTAATAGGTTATTGTCATTTCCTACATAACCTATCTCTCAATTAAGCCTATAGTGTTTATTCAATTTTAGGTTGATCAGTCCTAAAACGACATTGAGTTCAACAATAACCAATGAATTAAATCTAGCAACCTAACATAATCACAATAAGCACATGGTCAATTTAGAATAAGAACCCTAAAAAAGATCTAGCTACTCATATTAAAGAGAAAAGAAAACAAATAAGAAATGAAAATAATTCTGAACATTATAATAAATAAAAGAGAATGATACAAGAAAAACCCCTTTTCAATGATGTTAAGAAACCTTGCTCTTCTAACTTCAAGCCAAGTATCACCTCTACTATAAACTAAACAAATGAAAATTGTATTCTGAAAATAGAAACTAGAAAAACATGAACAAGAGTAGAATCCAAAAACAAGAACAAGAATAACCCTTAAATGAACATGAAATGGTCCTATTTATAGACCTAAAAACCTAGTGAGAAAAGTAATCTAACCTCTTTCAAACTCTATCTAATCAAAAGATAAGAGATAATTCCCTATCTATCTAATCTTCAGCTGAAAATTATCATTTCGTGAGCTGTCACATAAATCAGGCATGGGTGTGCAAGAAAATGGCATGGCTGCGCAAGAAATAACTCCTGGCTGAGCTCTGTGAGTGGCACGGCCGTACTCGATTTTGGCATGGTCGTGCCACCTGAATATGGCCAAAATCAACTCTCAAGCACGGCCATGCAACAATTAAGCACGGTCATGCTCATCCCCAATGTAGATAACTCCTTATCTTGAGTCTTTAGCCTATCCACACTTCAAGGATCGATCCAATTTTCATCCAAATGCATCCTACAAAATAAAACATAAAAGAAATTATCTAATAATAAATAAATCCTACTAATTAAGATAAAATAACTAAACTAACTAAATTAACTAAAAACTAACTAACTAATGCAACTAATAAGCCTAAGATGCAATAAAATAGAGTGCTTAAAATATGTGTTTTTCATACTCATCAAAGACCTAGTGAGAAAGGTAATCTAACCCCTCTCAAACTCTATCTAATCAAAAGATAAGAGATAAATCCCTTTCTATCTAATTTTCAGCTGAAAATTATCATTTCATGGGCTATCACATAAGTCAGGCATGGGTGCACAAAAAAATGGTATGGCTACGTAAAACATAACTTATTGCTGAGCTCTATGAGTGGCACGGCCGTGCTCGATTTTGGCATGGTCGTGCCACTTGTAATATGGTCATAAATGAGTCTCAAGCACGGCCATGCAATAATTAAGCACGGCCATGCTCATCCCCAACATAGATAACTCTTTATCTTGAGACTTTAGCCTATCCAAACTTCAAGGATTGATCCAATCTTCATCCCAATGCATCCTACAAAATAAAATATAAAAGAAATTATCTAAAAACAAATAAATCCTACTAATTAAGATAAAATAACTAAACTAACTAAATTAACTAAAAACTAACTAACTAATGTAACTAATAAGCCTAAGATGCAATAAAATAGAGTGCTTAAAACATGTGTTTTTCACACTCATCAGGTTTAAAGGAATTTTAAGGCATATCAAAATCCCAATAAAGAAAATGATAATAGTCGAATAGTTATTTATGTTGATCAATTAGAGGGTGGTCTTTGATTCCCACTAGATCCATTTTTAAAAGAGTTCTTTAATGCATATAGGATAGCTCTAGATCAATTACACCTTAACGGGTATCAGCTTCTTATAGCCTTTTATGAACTCGTATGTTCGCAAGGTCATGAATCGATCATTGTGATGCATCACTACATGTTTAATTTAATGAGGAAGATAGGAGAATTAACTTTTGCCTTTTTGGCTGTGGTTAAATTCAGTTTATTTAGGAAATTATCCGATATCAGCCAAGCCTGGAGACACCGATTCTTTATTATTAGACATGAATCATATTTTATGAATATCCCTAGAACTTGGGCTAATGAGGCCGAGTAGTGAGACATTCATCTGAGTTTTTAGGGGATGAGCTTGCATTCCTAGCTAAACTTCATGCTCAATGTTCGATCGTCGACCCTTCAGCTGATTACTATGTTCGGCAATTCATCCTAAGACACGAATATCCTACTGATGCTAGTGTTTATGACATAATAAGCGGTAATTCCATAGAATAGAAGGTATATTCTAACTCTTCTATTTTAGTAATTTATTTTGTAGATGGATGAGATTGTTGATGATTTCATGGACGGGATTGATGATTTTGTAGATGAGACTTTGAAAATAGATGATTCCCATGTTCCTCCACTGAGTATAGAAGATTATAGTGTCCCATTATCTCATGAACCTAATCATATACTTTCAGATAAGTAAAAGGGCAAATGCCTTAGAGGCTTCGACAAGAATTATGAGAATCCATCCGGTGGTGGGCAAATCCTTATCAAGAGACTAAGAATGGAAGGATGTCCCAATCCTATAACTTGGATAGAGGAAAAAGTTAAAAATCTAAGTATCTCAAACCTAGATGTTAGGGATCATTTATTTGAATGTGTAAGGCTACAAAAGGATATAATCAAGTGGTTATGTGTGGATGAAAATGATCTCAAGAGTCAAGTCTTTTTTAGTTTACTCAAGGTAAGCAAATATCCTTCAGTAATTAGAAGATTATACCTCACATTTGAATATGTAGCTAACTATTTTTATGAACATGATTTTATAGGCAGCTCAAGGCATCCTTTGATGGAAGATGTTTAGTATACTCATAAGAGTGAGTGCAGTTTGAAGTAATAAAAGTTAAATGAGATAAGGATTGAGTAAGAGAATGAGCTTGGAAAAGTGAAAGACATCCTCGATGCAGTTCGAACTAAATGTGGCCAAGCAATCTCAAATTATGAAAGAGAGAAAAAGATTAGTAAGGATCTTTAAAACTCCATTACTTAAATGAGCAAAAGGATTAAAGATCAAAATAAAGAGATCAGTCGGCTATCTAATGCTCAACTTAGTGAGAAAAGGGTGTTCTAGGGTTTGACTGCCAGTTTTATCCAAGCTCTAAAGTCAAAATTCAAAGATTACTGAGTTTACAACATCTCCAATTAACAGGATATCAATAAGAGATTTGGGTGATTTAGTTAAAAAGGAATGTTCTATGAATATTTTGAGTAAGGAGAGTCGATCCTCTAAACATACTGATGGGGCGAGCTTGGCAACTGAAACACTATCTACCTATTCAGCTGAGCTCATGAATATTCGTAATGAAATTGGCAATCTGTGTTCTAGTGCCCTAGAGACTCAATCTTCTGAGCTTCTAGCTCAAGAGTAGACTTAGAAGTTAGAATATTTGACTTTTCCTTTTGAATCAGTGTAATTGAATGGTGATTTAAACTAAGAAAATCTGAGCCTCGACACTCATTCCTAACGAGTTTATGAACCTTTTGCTAGCCTTTTTACTTTTAGAGAAATCACGTTTTAATAAATTTTCATTTTGCTAATAACCATTGATTTGAGTATTGGGCATTGTAAACACATGTATATTATCCAATAATATGTCGAGTATCTGATTGCTCAATTATACGACTATCCAAGTATGCGAATATCAAGTATACAACTTCATGATTTTTAACTATCATCCGAGTATCTAACTATCTGCGTGCCCGACAATAATATTCAAGTATTAAACAATAATAATTGAGTATTCGAGTATGTAACTATTCGATTGCCCACTATTTCTTGAGCAACAGTCCTTTTCCTTTAACTTTTTCGAGTATCTTATATAGGCATTTTGGATACTCAGATTCTAGTATTATTTATTAACTATCGAAGTAGCTTATTAGATACGGTTTTTTCATTGTTTCTAACACTTATTATTTATGCGAGATTTATAGCTCTGGTGTACACGATGTGAGTGTCATCACATAACACTTGTACCATAAATGTTACAAGTTTTAAAATTTTACTTAGGGATTAGTTATCATATTCCACAAACTTTTTCTAGCGTTAGTTATATATCTTGATAAGATATTCGAAGTAATAATGATCATGTTGTAACACCCTATTTATTCATCAAAGTATCATAGGTACCTTTTATTTTATTTATTTTTTTTAACGACTGACATAGTAACCAGATCACTATATGTTTTAGTTATCCATATCATAAATAGTCGGGTGTCATTATTTTCTGTTTGTTATTTTACTCATCCAAGTATGAGTATTAACACTTTAATAATTTCATTCAATGAAAATTTATTTCTATTTTATTTATAGATTTGATCATTACAAATCACTTGGGTCTATTCGAGTGATCAACTCGATTAATTCTAACATTATTCTACTGATAATATTTTCTAAGATTTTCTATATTCTAAAATCTAGGAATATCATTGCCATTCATGTCTCTGAGTCTGTAAGCTCCTTTACTGTTCACTTTTATAATCTGATATTGACATTCCTAATATGGTCCTAGTTTGCCAATCCTTGAGCTTTCTCTCCTTATTTCAGCTTTCGATATTAAAGATACTTGGGTGAACTCTTTTTTTTTAATATCGTGTGACTTGTTGTCGCCTAGCTTCAACAATAGCTACTGCTTGTTCCCTTCTTTCTTCTAATATATCTAGATTGATTTTGCTATTGGTTCCATTCTCTAAGTCATCAATATTAGTGGAGACTCTGAAGGAGGGAGATCCTATTTTCACTGGTATTACCGTGTCCATTCCGTAGGCTAGTTAAAAAGGCGATTCTCTTGTTGCTTTTTTTGGTATTATGTGATACGCCCATATAATATTATAAAGTTCATTTGTCCAGTCTCCTTTTTTGTCATCTAATCATTTCTTGAGACCCCGTAATATGGTTTGATTTGTTACTTCCATTGTCAATTTGTTTATGGATGAGAAACTGAGGTAAACCATAACTTTATATTCAGACTAGAGCAAAATTGCCTGAATTTTTCATTATCATATTGTTTCCCATTATCGGCGATAAGTGTTTGAGGAATTCTGAATTTACAAATTATCTCTTTCTAAAAGAAATTACAAATTTGAGCTTTTGTTATAGTTCAAACTACCTTGACTTCGATCTATTTAGTAAAATGATCAGTGGCCACTATGATGAACTTTTTCTGCCCTTATGCCATAGGAAAGGGTCCTAATATATCTATACCCCATATTCCAAAGGGTCAATGACTACCAATAGGGCTCTGGACATTGGCTGGTAAATGCGTTATTTGAGCATGTAATTGACACTTTTCATAACTCTGTATGAGTCTTTATGCATCCTTCTACATGGTAGGCCAATAATATCCTTGTAAGAGAGTTTTCTTAACCAAGGTTACATGAGCCTCATGAGCACTACAAATTCTTCTATGAATTTCCCTAAGGACATAATTTCCTTCTTCCAGAGATTTGCACTTACTTCATGGGTGACTAAGTGACCTTCTGTACAAACTTCCATTTTAAAAGGAGTACTGGCGCTTTGATTCAGATTTTTCTGGCCTGATCTTTTTCTTTAGGTAACTTACCTGAATCAAGGTAATCGACTATTGGCCTCATCCATTCTGCTATCTCAAAAGTGCTTAGAGACTCAGTCTCCTCTATAGTTGGGTGAGTGAGTTCTTCTTTAAGTTTTAAGCTTTGAAACAAGTGCCCATTTTTTACTGCTGATTTTGCTAATACATTTGCTTTTTCATTTTAATTCCTTGGGATTTGAATGATACTCCACTGACCTCCATTTTCCTCTAATTTCTATAGGAGTGCATGAGCTCTTTCTAAGTATTTAATTATACTCAGATCTTTTATTATGAAATTTCTTCTCATTTGGTTGACTACAAGTTGGGAATCATAAAAGATTTTTAGGTATTCAGCTCTTATTTCATTTAGTAATTTTAATCCTGTAATGAGAGCCTCATACTCTGCTGCATTATTCGTGGCATTATAGATTATCCGAATTGTATATTAAATTTTTATCTTATTAGGTCCTACTAAAATGATTCCTGCTTCAGAGCCCTGCCTTTCTGCAGCTCCATCTATGTACACATGCCATTCAAATTTTCCATTACTATGTCCGTCTCCTTTTGTCATTTCTTGAATGAAATTAAAAAACACCTGAGCTTTTATTGTATGGCGTGGCTCGTAGGAGATGTCATGCTCCCCCAACTGAACTGACCGTTGGACAACTCGTCCTGATATCTCAGGTCTTTGTAAAACCCTTATGAGAGGTTAATTAGTTTGAACCACTATTTTATGAGCTTGGAAATATTATCAAAGTTTCTGAGCAGTATGAACTAAAGCCAAAGCTAATTTATCCATTTTGGGGTAACGAATCTCTGATCCTTTAAGAACCCTACTTATATAGTATATAAGATTTTGTTCACCCTGTTCTTCTCGTACAAGTACCGATGTTAGGGATTCATTTCTTGTCAATAAATATAGGTAGAGAATTTTCCCTAGGATTTGCCTATTCAGCAAAGGAGGTAAAACTAGAAATTTTATGATGTCCTCGAATGCTGACTGACAATTAGTATTCCATTCAAATTTTTGTGTATTCTTCAATGCTTGAAAAAAAGGAAGACATTTCTTAGCCAAACATGAAATAAATCTTCCTAGTACTATGATCCAACCATTTAACTTCTGTAATTCATTTAGAGTTGTAGACACTTTCATGTTGATTATTGCTTCTATTTTTTCTGGATTTACTTCAATTCCTCTTTGTGATATCATAAATCCCAAAAATTTTCCATCTTTGACTCCAAAAATACACTTGTTTGGGTTAAGATTTACATTATATTGATCGAGTTTCCTAAAGATTTGTTCTAAATCTTTAGGGTGATCATTTGAACATCAACTCTTAACAATTAGGTCATCAATGTATACTTCTATGGTTTGGCCTATTTGGTTCTTAAAAATGAAGTTCATGAGTCTATATGTAGCTCCTGTATTTTTTTAAGTCGAATGGCATGACATTATAATAATATAAACCTTGATGAGTTATGAAGGAAGTTTTTTCTTGATCCTCTTTTTTCATGGGGATCTGATGATACCCTTGAGCGATGTCTACAAAGCTATATAACCCGTGACAAGCTGTGAAATCAACTAATTAGTCTATAGTCAGTAGAGGATAGCTATCCTTTAGGCATACTTTATTTAAACCTGTATAGTCTACACACATTCGGTATTTTTCATTTGATTTGTGAACAAGTACCACATTAGCCAACCACTCTAGGCATGAGACTTCTCTTATAAATCTTACTTTTAGCAACTTTTTAGTTTCCTTTGCTATTATCTTGTGTCCCTTAAGTGCAAAATTTCATTTTTTCTGAATCACTAGCTTTACAAAATGATCAATGTTCAGACCATGAGCTGCTATATTAGGATTGATCCCCACTATTTTCGATGCTCAAGAAGCGAAAGTGCTTGAGTGATTTAGGAGCACTTACTCAACTTTCTTTTTTATTTGATCAGCCATCTCTCCATAAATTTTTACCACTTTATCATTTTCAAGCTTCAACTTATTGAGTTCATTAACCGGTTCAGGCTTTACCCCTTATTTTACGATATCAATAAAATTTTCTATGGGAAAAGATTTAATTTCATCCTTGATTGCAAGCTGATAGCATTGTTTGGTGGCTTCTTGATCTCCTTTAATTATAATAATTTGTCCAGGAATAGGGATCTTCATCATCAAATATCTAATACTTGTGATTGCCCCTGTTTCTCAAAGAATTGGCCTACCCATGACTCCATTATAAGAAATCCAAATGTCTTATATGTTGAACAAAGCTTTAAATATTGTATGCTATCCAGATTCTCGATTTCCAAGTTCTACGTCCGGTTCAATGCTTCCTATTGGTTGAACTATTCCTTTACAAAAACTTATTATAGGATTTAATACGGGTTTTAAGTCCACCGCTGAGCCTCCTATTGCTTAGAAGGCTTCCCATGTTAAAGCGTTTATTGCACTTCCATCATCTACAAGTATACACTTGACCAAATAATTATTTAGGTAGGCTTTAATTACTAGAGCATCATTATATGGTTGCTTAATAGAAATTCCATCTTGTTGACTAAAAGTGATTGCCGGAAAGGATCGAGTTGCTCTATGTGTTGAATAGACTTCCTTTTGGTGTCTTTTCTTTCGTCCCCCATTGTTGATTCACAACCAACTATTTATGTTGATAACTCTAGATATGTCGCTATGAGTTCTTTTTATGTCTTCCTGATTATCACTTTGAGGTTCTGAACTCCTTAGTCGTTTCAAAAAATTGTGTGAAAGGATCCAGTTTTTACCAGTCGATTAATTTCTATTTTAAGATCCCTACATTCGTCCGTGTCATGGCCATGATCTCGATGGTACCTACAATAATGAGTTTTTATCTCTAGTACCAATTGAAAGTGGATTGAGTTTTTTAGGAGTCGGTATATCAATCCCAATTCGTTTGATCCACATCAGGATCTCTGACCTTAGCATATTCAGGGGAGTGTATCTTATTTCATCATTTCTAAATCCAGAACTTGGATTTCTTTCTTTCTTTATATCTTTCTTCTTTTCATTTCTTTTTGATGCCTTTTCCTCATTTTCTTTTCTTCGTATTTCTCTCCTATCTTCATCAAGGTCAATTAATCTTGTTGTAATAGCCATTGCCTCAGGAAATGTTTGAGGCTTTTTAGTCATTATTTTGTCACAAAATTTTCCCATTTTAGTTACATACTTTAACCCATTAATTGCTGCTTTATTGCTTAAATGCTCAATTTGCATGGCGACCTTATTAAATCTATCAAGGTAATTTCTGAGTGTCTTATTATCACCTTGCTTGTAAAGGCGCAAATCATTTATGCTTTTTTTCGGTGGAATGTTTTAATAAACTAAGTTTGAAATTGCTCAACTAGCTCTTCAAATGAAGATATCAAGTTCTTGGGAAGTTTATGAAACCATTTTTGAGCTGTTTTAGTGAGAGTCATAAGGAATACTCTACACATAATAGCGTCATTGACATTTTGCAACATCATCTTTGTTCGGAATATGGAGACATGGGCAATCGGATCTCTGGTTCCATTATACTGGTCTAAAGATGGGACTTTAAACTTCAAAGGTATTTGCGTCACCATTATGCTACTGATAAATGGAGTACTTCCATCTAATATGCATTCCTCTAATTCATCTGGTCCAATTCAAACTTTATGTATCGCCTCTCTCAATTGGCGATTAAAGTCATTCCTCTGTCTAATTGGAGCATCAGATTCTGCTTCCTACTCAAAATCATATTCTTGTCCTCTAAGTGGTTGACTTCTACTTCTCCATGATCCACCATTATCATTCTGGCCTAGCGTTCGATCATCTCGATAAGCATTAATTATGCCACCGATTTGTGCTACGGATGTGATAGGGTAAGAGATAACCTCAACTTGAACTCTGGGGAGTGTTTCTTGTGTGAGACAGGATAATTGTTGTTGCATAAAGTGGAGCTGAGCTTTCAAACTGTTTATTAAAGTTTCTTTCCACAAAGGTGGTAAATTTGTCGGAATGAATGACTGACTCATCTTAGCCATGTTTATAGGGGTTGAAAATTCAGGAAGACTTGAAAAGAGGACAGTTGGGAGGGATCTAGGTGCATGTTGGAAAGGAGCATAGTATAGTGGAGATACTCTGATTGATGATCCCAATTGCAAGTCTTCTGGAAGTAAATTTAGAGGTGGGGTGAATAGTTTAGAAGAAACCCCAGCATTAGGCTGTTTGGAGTCTCCCCCTGGATGAGAAATTGTTAAAATTATTTCAACAGATGAGGTTGATATGGCGTTGTATTCAGGGGAAGATACTCCCTACGAAAACGAAGGCTCTGAAACACTCGCCATATTTCAAAGGGTTGCTTGAAAAATCAATGAAAGGGAATCTAAATTTATAAATTTTCCCACAGACGGCGTCACTTAATGAATGCGTAACTTTTTCAAAGACCTGTGAGCATAAGAGAAACCTATGGTGAGCCTAGGATCTTTGATCCACAGGTTCTCCGATGACTAATTTAGAGAAAAATTGTTAAATTGAATTTATTATAAGAATATTATTGTATTTATATAGTAGTACGAGAGACATACCTATTCCTATTCCAATTCGAATTCATACTTGATAATCTTTTTCCCTAATCAAGTTGGTCTTTGTTTCGAGACAAAATACTAATTAATAATTGAACTACAAAAATTTAAATAAACTTATTTTGGGCCATAAAAGCCCAATTCTTTTATATGGACTATCAAATAGTAAAAATTTCAATTTTCTAAAAAAAATAAGGTTAAAACATAGGAAATATTTTTTTCACTAGTAAACCACTCTACATTTTTTTTTTTGTACAATGGAAGATATTCCACATTTTTGAAGATAAAAATAAATGACTAAAAATAATTTTATTTTTTTGTAGAATAATTTTTATTTTTTATAACGTAAGCAAATAAGTGAAAAAAATTAAATTAACTCACATTCCTTATTTTTCTTTCCCTTTTATTTTTCTCTCCGAACATACAGCAAGGGAAAGGCCAATTTGCGGTGTTTTGCACACAACAGGGGCATTAATGGATAAAAAGAAACTTGAGTATCACAATGAGATTTCGTCTAAACATTGAGGGCAAAGTTGTACCTTTCTCCAAATTGATACGCTGATGTGCAAATTTGTTGTAGAATATGATAGTTTTCTTATTCTTCACAGATGTAAAATATGATGGTTAAAATGGCTGAACCGTTTATCTTCGCACACATTACATTACGTAGACGGCAGCCATAAACACAAACAAAAGGTTTCTAGTTGAAACCTAATAATTAAGTTAAAAAATATTGAAACCCAGATTAATTTCAGTTTCAATCACTTGGTCACAGTTCAGAGGTACGCGCTCTGTTTTTTTTTTTCAAAAATTAATTTTCATCTATGCTTTTGTGTTTATTTAGGGTGAATTTTGTTGCATTTTCATTGTTTTTGTGCTTCCAATTCATGCAATCCAAGAGAAATTTCATTTTAAGTGTTCTGTGATTTTTTTTAGGGTTCAATTGGATTGGATTGGATTGGATTTAATGTTTTATTGTTAAAAATGTCTTCTTGTATCAACGGCCAATCAAGTGATCAGCAACAAGATAATGCGGATTCTAGTAATTTAAAACATGAGGTAGATAATGAGGATGACGAAGATGAGGAGGAAGATGTAGATTTTAATCCTTTCTTAAAGGCAACACCTTCGGTGGAAGCTTCTTCTAGCTTGAGCTCTGAAATTGAAGAATGGGATGGCAATTCTTCAAAACAAATAGTTAGTGAGATGCAAAATTATGATGTTGGTGATTCTGAACATGGTGAAGAGGTTGTAACACAAACTGCATTTTCTCCTGAGAGTGAAAAGAAGCTTCAAATTTGTAAGAAATCTAAGAAAAGGAAGTCTGATTCTGTTTCTTCGTTGGGAAATGAAAGTGTTCGAGAGAATACTGGTAAGGATGATTGTTTAGATGATCAGGATGAGGATGCTATTTGGAAGCGTACTAGGGCTCGTTATTCACTTGCTAGTTTTACGCTTGATGAACTGGAGACTTTCCTTCAGGAAACTGATGATGAGGATGACCTTCAGAATGTTGACGATGAAGAAGAGTACAGGAAATTTCTTGCTGCTGTTTTGCAAGGTAGCAGTGGTGATGGTCAAACTACTCAAGATAATGAAAATGTTGATGATGAAGATGAGGATAATGATGCAGATTTTGAGATTGAGCTTGAAGAGCTGCTTGGGAGTGTTGATGATAATACAAGGGTTACGGATCACAAAGTGGAGTGTGAGAGAGGTGGTCGACGGCCGGAGACTAGGCAGAATAGACGCCAAAAGGCCTCTGCTCAATATAAAAAGAAGCTTTTGGACCAGACTAAGAGGCCGTTGCGGCCTCTTTTACCGAATTTGCATAATGGACCTCTTCCTAGTGCTGATGGGAAAGCTTTGTCACCTGAGACTGCCAGAAGCTGTCTATCTTCCACAACAGAACATGGGTTAATAAATGGATTCACTCCACAGCAAATAGGCCAGTTGCATTGTTTGATACACGAGCATGTGCAACTTCTTATTCAAGTGTTTTCCCTTTGCGTTCTTGATCCTTCGCGGCAACAGATTGCCTCCCAGGTTCAGGGATTGATTTTTGAGATGCTTCATAAACATGATGAAGCAATAGCCTGCAGAAGTGTGCCATATCCTGGTATTTGTTTTCACCCTTCGTATATGTGCCCATCAATGATATATGAACTCCCCAACTTGAGCCCACAACAGTGCACCAAAATGTCATCTCCTCCAAACATGCAGACGTCAGTTTCTCCGAACATTCCCACAACCTTTGGAAGAAATGATTATGTTTCCAATGGGCAGACTAGTACCTCACAAACTGCTGGGTCATTCTGGGTACCCTTCATCAATAGTCCATTAATATCCATTCTTGATGTAGCTCCACTCAATTTACTTGCAAGATATATGGATGATGTTTCTAATGGTACGCCGTTAAAAACTAGCCAGACTTTTTCACATTTGTTTGCATATGCTCATAAAGCAGTTTAGACTTTAAATGCTTTACTGTTGATTTGTATTTATTTTCGCAGCTGTACGGGAGTATCGGCAGCGGCATCTGGATTCTAGTTATGATTCATGGAATGAGAGGGAACCACTCTTTGACCTTTCTCATTTTCCATCAGTAACTGAGGCAAATGGTGAAGTTTCAAAAGGAAACATCCTCCCTGCTTCCAGTGCTGTGCCTTCCGCACTTGGTCAACAACCACCTAAGAAAACATTGGCCGCTTCTATTGTTGAAAATGCGAAGAAGCAATCAGTTGCTTTAGTCCCAAAAGAAATTTGCAAGTTAGCACAAAGATTTTTTTCACTATTCAATCCAGCACTGTTTCCTCATAAGCCACCCCCTGGAGCTGTTGCAAATAGAGTCCTTTTTACTGATTCAGAGGATGAGTGAGTACCAGACTTTCTCCATTTCTTTTGATATATTATTGTAATGCTTTCATTGAACTGGTGGTTGCCACTGGTCCCTTATTTACGTGCTAGATTATTGTTCCGACTTGAGGTCATTAATCTGTCATAATATGACACTTTTTGAGAAGAGACAACGTGGAGTTTGGTTAAATGCATTATTGATAGTCATTACATTCAGGATTTGGTGGCTGACTAGTTTATACTAAGAGCAAGAATCTGGCAGTATAAAAGCCTATTTAGTAACGTATACGACTAAAGAAAAGTAAAAGCTTAAAAAATGCATTCGGTTGTAGTTGTTTCACGTCATTGTTTTTTTAATAGGCTTATATGCTGACCACGTGCTGTTCTTTTTTTTTTTTTTTTTAATCACTTTCACATGCCATAGTTATTTATAATGTCAATTGATAGTGCTCTCTCATCATAGCAAACAATATTTTATGAATTTCACTTGCAGATTATTAGCTTTGGGGATGATGGAATATAATACAGATTGGAAGGCAATTCAACAGCGTTTTCTTCCGTGCAAATCTAAACATCAGGTAGTTAATGCAAAAGGTTCAATATTGCAAAATAAATTAAATTTGAGCATACTTGTGCATATGTCATGTTCATTCTACCATGAATACATAGACTGTATGTTTCAGCCAGTAATAGTACTTTGGAAAAATCTTATTTTTCAAGCATATTGTCTTCTCACGTTATCCTCTTGAAAAAAAATCAGATATTTATGTCTATCATAATCATAAAAAAAATCTTCATTCTGCATCCAAAAGGTCAGGAATTTTAATATGTATATAGTTATTATGTTTTTATGATTTCCACCATGCACACAATTGGTCTGTGGCTGCTATATATCTCTTTAATGTGTCTTGAAAATTTAAGAAATGCAGCATTGTAGCACTCAGGCAACATTTTCTCTTTGCATTCCAGATTTTTGTTCGGCAGAAAAATCGTTGCTCAGCGAAAGCACCAGAAAATCCCATAAAGGTATACATAAAGTCTCATGCCTAATTCTTAATTTTTTTTTTATGTTGGAAGTATGCTTTTTGTCTTCCACTCTATTTCCAATGTCTTATGCTGTCAGGCTGTTGCTTTTCTCTCCCTTTGTTTCTTCATACAATGATGGAGATAATCCATTATAATGACAGCAATATCTTGGACTCAGATGTAATCTGCCTGCTTTACTGCCCTAAGGTCAAGTCTAGTTTATTTTAATGGTTCCACAGAAAATTGTGGTATTTGGAATTGAAAATTTATGAATGATGTTACCTGTAGTTTGGGTTAGAGTTATCCGTGGTTGATTTTGATTGTTTTTGAAGAATATTTAATGTCCGCGGTTGATTTTGATTGTTTTTGAAGAATATTTAATCAAACTGAATCAATTAGTCTAGTTTGGATATCTTCTGCGTGAAGGAAACCTCTACTATGGGCCTTGTTCATGTTAGTTCAACTTCTTGCTGATTTGTACAGGCAGTTCGAAGGATGAAAACCTCTCCACTGACTGCAGAGGAGATAGAATGTATTCAAGAGGTAATATCATGCAGGACCTTTCTCAATGCCCCCTGTCCTCCTTTACGCCCTGTCATTCTTCCTTCCAATCCACAGAATTAGCTCTCTGATTTTCAATGCTTTACTCCAGGGACTCAAGGTTTTGAAACATGATTGGATGTCAGTATGGAGATTCATCATCCCACATAGGGATCCATCCTTACTGCCCCGACAGTGGCGGATTGCCCTTGGAACTCAGAGGTCATATAAGTCAGATGATGCTAAAAAGGAAAAACGACGCATATATGAATCAAAGAGAAGGAGGTGCAAGACTGCAGATTTGGCAAACTGGCAACCGGTATGTAGGAGTCCTCACATCTTAACATGTTGCACAATGGTCATATCACATGTTACCTTCTCTTAATGTCTTTGTGGATCAAACAGTCTTTTGACTGCTTAATGGTTTGTCAAAATTTTTACTGTTATATCAGGTGTGGTCCCGGCTTATCACATTATTTGGTTAAAAGTGCAATGGCATTATATAAAGAAATGTGACAATTGGTTGTTTAGTATTGAGTCTTAAGATATTTTTATTAAAATATCAATTCACACAATCTGGCACAAGTTAAAGATTGAATAAGATGTCTTGTTGTGCATCCTTTTTCTCTTTCTTTTTCTTTGTTCTTTTCATATACTCATATACACGTTATGCTGTTAATGAATTTTTTTTTTTTTCCCCTTACATCAAACTGCAAGTTTAAATAAGTCAATGCATTGGCTTGGGATTTCTCTATAGTGCTATGATTTGGCTCATTTTGTACTTGTTATGGGTGATTGATGATGTGTCCTTGGATTTCATTGAGTTCTTTAATTGGGTGCAGGACAACCGAGTTGACAGTACTGGTGGAGGAAACAATAGTGGAGATGATTATGTAGATAATCCAAATGAAGCTTATGTCCATCAGGCATTTTTAGCAGATTGGAGGCCAGATGCCTCAAACCTCATTTCATCTGAACATCCCTACATAAAACTTAGGGATAAAAATCTTCCTACCAGTGCACTTCCAAGAGAGGGTACTCACATTAGGAATCAATCTCACATTGATAATGCGCATGGGTTTCCATATGCCCGCTATTATCAATATCCTTATAGTGTGTTGCAATTTACAAATGTTAGACATAGTCCTTCAAAATTTGTGCAACTGAATCATCAAGTTTCTGATACAATACAGAACACTGCCAAATCTCAATTTTGTTTGCGGCCATACCGGACTCGTAGAACTGATGGTGCACATTTGGTGAAGTTAGCACCAGACTTGCCCCCTGTAAATCTTCCACCAACTGTTCGTGTAATTTCTCAGGCAGCTTTTCAAAGCAACAAGTGTGGAGTGACTGTGAAGCTACCTGCACCAGGAGGTAGTACCGGTGATGCTGGCAAAGAAAATGCGGTTCCCCAGGTTCCGCATGTTGCAAATTCGAGAAACACCAGTTTGTCAACAACTAAAAAGGATAAAACCAATCAGGTGGGAGATAAGATCACAAATTCATTTCCAGAGGAGCTGACAAGTTCACATCCAGAAGAGTCTGCAAATCTCCATGATACTTCTGTTTCTGAGGAGAGAGGCGCTGAGTCAGACCTTCAGATGCATCCCTTACTGTTCCAGTCTCCGGACGATGGACAACTGTCATATTACCCAGTGAGCTGCAGCACTGGTGCTTCTAGCTCATTCACTTTCTTTTCAGCAAATTATCCTCAATTGAATCTTAGTCTCTTTCATAGTCCACATCCAGCAAACCATGTTGGTGACTGTTTCAATAAATCTTCGAAGACAAAAGAATCCACTTCAGCATCATGTGGTTTCGACTTTCATCCCCTTTTGCAAATAAATGGAGAAGAAACTAGTGACTCTGCTGCTACATGCACCAATGCGCACCAATATGTCTCTTTGGGGGCCAAATTTGCTCAATGTCAGAATCCTCTGGGAGCAATTCAGACTAAATCATCAGTCAACAGTGGCCCATCTGCTACTGGTGCGAAACCCTCTTGTCCTATTGAGAAGTCTAATGATCTGGACTTGGAAATCCATCTAAGTTCTACATGCATTATGGAGAAAACTGGAAGTAGAGATGTTGATGCAAGTAATGTATCAAAGTCATCAACTAATGCACCAAATTCTGGAAATACAATTGAAAAGCACAAAAATAAGAGTCCATGTCATCAATGCTGTGAAAATTGCTCTACAGTCCAGAGAAATCTTGTTTCAGTTGCTGATGCATCAGTTGTCCCAAGTAATAGTGATAGCAGATGCAATATTGATACTATAGGAGACCAGTCTCTCCCAGAGATTGTCATGGAACAGGAAGAGTTGAGCGATTCAGACGAAGAAACTGAAGAAAAGGTAGAGTTTGAGTGTGAGGAGATGGCTGATTCTGATGGGGAGGAGGATTTAAGTTGTGAACCAGTTGCAGAAGTGCAAGACAAGGTGATTTTTCCCTCTCTTTTATTATGTTTTAGCTACTTTTGAGTCCTAAGAGAAAACAGGGTTTCAGCTGAGTGCTTGTACTCATTCTTAATGGAGTACATGTATACAGTAATGTTGTTCATAGTCATACTCAACTTTTTTGGCGCATGTCATAGAGATTCACTATCTCACTGCACTTTAAAAATCTCAATCTCACTGCACTGTGCTGCATACGATTTTCTCCACGTTCATGTAACTGAATAAAGCTGTATTTTTCTACCACTGGTGGTCAGCTATTCCAATCATTTCACCATTTAGCTAGTTTCTATGCTTTGTGCATATAGATATAAATGCATTGAACTAGAGAGATCAATGATGCCTAAGGACATCTTTATCATTATCTCCCATTCATATTTTGTTGTCATTATGCTACCATCTTTCTTGCGCTTTATGTTGGTTTTTAGCTAGCACGGTGGGGTGGCAGGCACTGCATTTCTTTCTGGATTGATATTGTTTATGTCATGATTTTGGGGTTTGGTATTCTCGTAAAGTCTTTTAATGTTTTTCTGGCTGATAATGTAATGTTTCTCACAGTTAAATATTTTACTTTCATTTAGTTATTTGACATCCTATTTATATATTTGTTTACAGGAGTTTCCAAGTTTTGTGATCGAAGAAGTTGCAACTGATGCAGATTATGCTGACAAACAACGTGAATGGAATCATCCTATTCGTCCTTCGGGCAATGTTTCTATTCCAGGGAAGGGTAGTCTTTCCTCAGAGTTGAATTTGACAAGCCTAGGGAAGGATGCTACTAATAGCTCTTGGTTAACTTTAGATTCATGTGCATCCGTTCATCCTCCAAGCATGAAGGCTAAGCATGAAGAGTGTATAATCAGTGTTTGTCCAGTTGCTACAAATTTAGCTTCAGGTCGTCCAAAAAGATCCTGCAAGAAGACAACACCATGCACAAAAAGTGGTGCAACAGATAAAGATTCTATGGACACGGATCAACAACTCAGCCTTGGTCTTCTTGCTGTTTCCACATTGAAGAAACCCAGGAAGCGTGCAAGTCGAACAAATACAGGCTTGAGCACAGGAAGGACAAATGAAAATTCCTGTTATGATCAAGACAGGATTGGTTGATTGCAGCTTCTCTAGTGATAGAAAAAAAAAAGATCAGTTGAACTGTTGGAATTGGCTATAGTTGTTTGACGATGATGTCAAACAATCCAATAACAAACGAGCTATCTTGCAGACGAAGCACAAGAAATTTGTCTCATGAGGCTGCCTTCTCTCTTACTAATACTTCTCATTGGGCTTGTATGATTCATATGCCCACCGCAGGGTTTTTTTTTTTTTTTTTGTTTTGTCAAAACCTTTTCTCAGAGTCTTAATTTATTGTGAATATGTTATTAGTGGGAAGGAGATCTGTACAAATGACTCTTTTTTGTAGATTTTATTACTCCCAATTTGGAAGGAATAGTAGTTGACTGGGAAGTGTATTTTTTGAAAGGCATAATACATCCGCCCCTGTACTTGACACATTTGTCAATTTGACATCTCAACTTATAATTTTGTCACTTTAATACTTAAATTTGCTACTTTTTGTTTAAAATACACTAATCTAATGACATAATACATCTACTACTCCCTACACTTGCCACTTTTTATCATTTTGACATCTCTACTTGTAGGTTTTGGTTAGTCAAATCTTTAAGATGTGACACATGCTGATTCACTATTTCATGCCACATGTGATGATAGAGGTTTAAAAATTATATTTTAGGCAAGTTCAAGTGTTGAAATGACAAAATTATAAGTAGAGGTATCAAACTGATAAAAAGTGGCATGTATAAAGGATTGTCGATGTATTATGCCTTTTTGAAATGCAATGCAGTGTATCCAGATGGCAATGGAAAAGGGCATTTTACAAACCTTTTTTGCTTTACATTTTTGCATTAAGTTATGTTGTTTAGGACTTACGGAAGTATGAAATCTTCAATGCAGTTTGAAATATTGGCAACTTTACCCAAATAGCTTTTAAAATAAGAAACATGTCTCTCCAAAAATAAAAGAGTTACCTGCTTGATTACAAGCAGCTGAAGAAGGGTGACACTTTTCTGTAAAGATGAGTGTTGGCCATATGTGGACTGAAAGACACTTGATTGGTATGTGTTCCATGGGTATGCATGATCTCTTTGGTTTGCTTTAACCAGTCTCTTATTATCTATTTTTAAAAAAATTTACTTAAATCATATTTAATATAGATTTACGTATTATAAAAAAAATTAATTTATTTTTATTTTTATTTAAATAAAAGTTAGATTTTATATTTGAAAATAACTTTTCTAAATACTTTCCATGACATTACTACTATTTTATAAATGTTATATAGTTTATTTTTGCTTTTGTGATTAAGGGGGAAGTTGGTTAGGTCAAATAAAAAGTATTATCATTTGAATAGGTTTCCCATGGTACTCTAGTTTTGATTTTATAAGATATGTGATTTTTGTGAAGGGAGGTTTTGTTATTCTAAGGGTAGTGCGATCCCTCGTCTACTGAGTTGGACTAGTTGTTGTTTTTGTTATATGCTCTAAGATTGTTTTTGAGGTTATTCTAGATTGTTTTTAGGGTTGTTTTTTAAGTTTTTTTGGGGTTATTTTGAGGTTGTTTTCGGGTTGTTTTTGGTTGTTTGAGGTTGTTTTTAGTTGTTTGAGGTTGTTTCCGGGGTTGTTCTTGTGGTATGCTCTGAGATTATTTTTGAGGTTATTTTTAATTTTTTTTTTTGTTGTTATAGGTTATTTTTGAGGTTACTGTTTGTTTTATTATTTTATTTGATGTTATTTATATAACTTTTTTGGTTTCTATTTTTTCACAGGGTTGGGAATTTTTTTTGAAAGCTAATGAATATTTTTATTATTTACTGCCAATATTAATTCTTTAAGGGGGAAGTTGGTTAGGTCAAATAAGAAGTATTATCGTTTGAATAGGTTTCCCATGGTACTCCAGTTTTGATTTTATGAAATATGTGATTTTTGTGAAGGGAGGTTTTATTATTCTGAGGGTAGTGCGATCCCTCGTCTACTGAGGTGGACTACATTGAGTTCACCTTTTTTAAAGCAGATGGATTATGAAATTTTCATTTTATATGCTTCTAAGGTAATTCTTTTTCAGTTTTGTTGTATTTATTATATATTTATTTGTTTTTTTGATTTGTTTGGCTTTATTAATTTGGTTGTTTTTTTTTTTTTTTTTTTTTTTTTTTTTTTTTTTTGTGTAGTTGAAGTTGAAAGATATTATTTCTCCTACTTCTAAAGAGTATAAAAGATCGGTTTTGACTGGTTTAGTTTTTGAAAATAAAAAATCTCAAAAATGGAAGGTTGTTGAATTTAAATCTAGTAAAGGTATTGATAGCAGTTCTGATGATTTTGAGACACTTCCATTAAAAAGAAATCAAAAGTTTCTAAAAAGCGTATCAAGAATAATAAATAACATGAAAAAAAGTTGCTGATTATGTTAGCATTCGATGCTTTATGATATGATTGAGAAGAAATTTGCTATTATTGAGGAGAAATTGGATAGAAAAATTTCTTTTTTGGAATCTTATTATGAGAAAAGATTGAATATTCTTGAGCAAAAATTTGTTCATATTATTAAGAAGAAATTTAATTTTGTTCCCGTTGATGGCCAAAAAGAAGGTGATAAGAAAGAAGTTGATGATAGTGATGAGGAGAAGAGATTATCTACTGAGAAGAAGTGTTTTGCTACTGTTGATGAAAAGAAAGGAAAGGATTTTGAGGAGAAGGAGTTGGCGGGAATAAGGAGAATGTTATTGTGAATGTTGTAAATGAAGGAAAGAAAGAAGTTCATAATGAAGATGTGACTGCTTTAGTGCAGTCTGATGATACTTTTGATGATGATATTATTGACAAGATTGATGCTATTATGAAAAGTTTTAATAAGGTAATCTTTTTATGTTCTTGGTTGTTTTTGGAATTATTTTTAGTGTTATTTTTGAGGTTGTTTTTGGGGTTATTTTTAGTTGTTTGAGGTTACTTATGAGGTTATTTTTGGGGGTTTTTTTTTTTGTTATTTTTGGGGTTATTTTTGGTTGTTTATTGATTTCATTTGTTTTGTTTCTTACTATTTTTTGTTTATATTTTTTAGCATATTAATTCTATATTTTATTATTTTTATTTATTGTTTTGTTGTGGTTTTGATTGTTGTTATGTTAATTTTTTAATTTTTTATTTTTTTAGGAATCTGATGAAAAGGAATTGGCTATTGTGCCTCTTGCTATAGTGGATCCTGATTCCTCTGTTGGTTGTAAAAGTTTTGAAAATTTTTCTAAGAGGGTGTCAAAGCCTAGTGCTGCTTTGAAGTCACCATTTGTTACAGAATTCAGCTTTGGTATATGTGCAGGGGAAGCTGAAAATGTAATTACGGTTAGTGATTATGTAGGACCTTTTAATGACAAATTAGAGAAGCCACCAGAGATGTTATTGTTGCGATCTTTTGAGAATTGGTTTGACAAATGAGCGATTAAAAAAAAAGTAAGCTTTTTTAATTTATTTTGTAGATTTATTTTAATTTTGTATATTATTTTGTTTTAATTTAAGTTTTTCATATTTTTATTGTATATTTTGATTTTTTTGTAAGTCAAAGTTAAAGTATAATAAGAAGTATGATATGATTAATACATGTTTTTATTTTGGAATGGTGTCTGTAGAGTAAAAAATTTGGTTTCATTCTTTGTTTTTATCCTAGACAGTTGTTATCAGATATGGTTAGTTTATTTTGTATTTTTAATTATTTTTCTCTTTTTGTTCATTGATTTGATTTGTTTTGTTTCCAACTATTTTTTGTTTATATTTTTTTAGCATATTGATGCTATATTTTATTATTTTAAGAGGAAGGGGATGCAAAGTGATAAATGCAAAATTTGTTTCACAACAACATATTTTCTTTTTGATTAGAAACTTTAAGGCTTTTATGCTTATTACTGGAAGCAGGAGGATTAGAGTTTAAATGTAGATCCTGATTGTGTTATTTTGGATCATATTCTTGGAAATAATTTCTATACTTTTCGTTCTTGGGTTGATGTTTATCAAGTTTTTTTTCCTATTCATGTTAAAGAGCAAATGCACTGAATTCTTAGAAAGTTGGTGTTTAAAGGCTGGTGTATTTATATTTATAATTCCTTAGGGTCTCCTAGTGGTGATCGTGTTGTTTTTAAAGTTTTAAAAAACTACAGTATATTGTTTCCTATATTTTTAATTTAATTGGTTTTGATATGGGTTTAGGGTACTGATTGGCTGAATGTTAAAATGGTTGATGGTTTACCTTGTCAAACTAATAAGTAAGATTTCTTGTTGTGATTTTTTTTGTGGTTTTTTTTGGTGATTTTTATGATTGTTTTATAGTTTTTATTTTCAATGATTGTGGTGTTTATGTTGCTATTTTTGCGGAGTTTGATAAGGATGTACCTGTAAAGAAATTTGATGCAGATAATTACAAATTTAGACTTGTAGTGTCGCTTTATGATTATGGGTTGAATAAGATTTTTGGTGAAGTGACCAGTGATAGTGAGTAGTTTGTGAAGAGAAAGAAGTTGAAAAGGGAAAGTAAGAAATTAATTTAGATTAGATTTATTTATATTGTAATGTTTAGAGATTTATGTACATTTTGGTGGTTCTTTGTTGGGATTATGAATATTTAGTTGTTGTGTAAGGAATGGATGAATATATAGATATAAATTAATTTTATTTTTTTTGTTTATAATAAAATGTATTTTTTGTATATAATGAGTTATTGATGAGGTTGTTTTCAGGGTTAGTACCTTTTAGAGGTGCTAGAAATTGGTTGTTTGAGGTTATTTTTGGTTGTTTTTGGAGTTTTTTTGGTTGCTTTTAGAGGTGTTGGAAATTGGCTATTTGAGGTTATTTTTTGGGTATGTTTTATATGGTTGATTTTGGTTATTTTTGGTTGCCTTTAAATGTGCTGAAAATTGGTTATTTGAGGTTGTTTTTTTGGGTAGATTCTAGGTAGGGGTGTTCATCGATTCAGGTTGGTCGGGGTGTTCATCGATTCAGGTCGGTCGGGTTGGTTGGGAAAAATATAAAACTGATCGTTTTGAATATATATAGAAGATGAAGCCGAACCGAACTGAAAATACTATGAAACCGAAATCTGAAGAGAAAAAAAATCGGACAATGACGGTTTGGAAATTTGGTTTGGGCTCGGTTTGAGATGGGCCACAGAATTTTGGGCCAACAACATTAAAATGTATAGTTTTTCATTAATATATATGAGCTTTGCCTATGATTACAAAGTTTACAATATAAGAATAAGTTTTTAAGTATAAAAACAATATAATTAAAAGCCTATACAAAAAATGGACCATTAGTGGACTGGCCTATACAAAAAAATACTAAGTAGACTAGCCTAAATATTACAAAATATGGTAAGTGGACCGGCCTATACAAAAAATGGGCTAAATCAATAAATTAGACTAAGTACAAAAAGAATTAAAGTCTGGATACTGGACATAAAAATAGCCAGGCAACTGAGGTCTGAGGCAAGTAGGGAAGCCGAAGGAGGCATGGGCTTCCACCCAGGATGCCAGCAATCATTAACCTGTACAATCAAATATGGCGTGCTAATTTCATATCAAGTTTGTTAGTATAGATGTGCCCTAGGGCCATTATGTATGTAAATATTGTATAATAATCCCTTTGGCAATAAAATATTCTTTTAGATAAAGTGTTTGTTTATTTGAATATTTACCTTTAGTATTATGTTAAATGAGTTTATTATCAAGAGTTGATAATATGAGTGACAAACTCATTTAGTACATATA
>CATIWO010080429.1:0-10227 GCA_949673435.1 Macaranga tanarius | reverse complement strand
TAAATCTCAATTCCATGCCACATGTTCATTCAATATCAATTATTGACTTAATTACTGAATATTCGAACTCCAATCATCTATTCATAATGGTGGCATACAAATCTTAAATCACCCAATTTAATGCACTGCAACAGTAATAACATTTTTAATTTATATTAAGGAACAGTAATCCTGTTTTCAGGACATGGATGTTACAATTTGTATCGTTATCTTATAATAGATAACTCTCAACCCTTCCCCGAAGGAAACAACAATATACAATAACTCTCTCTCACATCATCTCAATATTCTTTCCATGGCTTGCACGAGCCAAAACACATTTTATTTTTTTATCAATATCATTGTATGCATACATATAAACCATAAAAATTCACCCCAAAGGCACCTCTGAATCCCTGCGCTATCCCAAAGACAGTTATCAATTGAGTGGCCAGCTCATCATTCCCAATTCATCCCATATACATATACATATATACTCTCATATAATCACGTTCTCGTTATCAATTATTCAGATATTAATCATTGTAAGCTTATGCATTATTCATGTTCTTTGCACAGGCATACTCTGCCAGATTGGATATTCATCAATTATTTATGATAATTTAGTCCTTTTGTCTGAGACTTCACCAAATATGGCATTCAGGTATTTTTTTTTTAGTTATTAATGCAGACTTATCAATAATTATCAAGAATTATTACAACTAAAGGATTAATCTCGTTTTCTGATGTTTCCAAAGTTATGAACATTATTCTATGATTTGGTTCATCGATGCATTTCAAATAAAGCGTAAACGGTCAGAATCGGATGCATTACAGGTCAAGGAGGTGCAAGTACTGTGCAGGGGCACCGACTTCCCGAGGGGAGGTGCCGACCACGTACCACGGAGGCATCGCCCTCTCTCTCTTCCGGAGGCATCCCGACTTCCCATCGCGAAGGCACCGATATTGCAGGCGAAGGCACCGCCCAGCGTCTCGGAGGCGCCGCCAACAGGCACAGAGGCGTTACCCCTATCGTAGAGGCACCACCCTCTGGCCATCTAGGTTGAACAATAGCAGCAGAAAACTCGACCAAAACTCAATTTTTCACAATTTTAAACATGCCAAAAGTTCATACACTAGTTATAAACTGAAGCTAAGCTCATAGACAACTTAAAAACATCAAATTCACGTCTAAATCTATGAATTTAGATATCAAAATACCCAAATTTCAGAATCAAAGACTTATAAATTAAAAACACATAAATTAAATTTTAAATCCACCACTCACAAATTTCTCCAGCCGAATTCGTTCTTAGCTTGTGGAAATCCGAAATTCTCAGCTTCCAGACCACTTCTCTTTCTTTCTTTTCTCTTCTTTTTGCTTTTGCCCTTTCCTTCTTCTTTCTCCTACTTCTTCTCCTTCCACCATGCTTTCCACTGTTGAGAGCTAACAACTCTCCTTCTTCCTCCTTTGGTCCTTCTTCTTTTCTTTCTTTCCCTTCTAATTCACTTACTTCCATTTGTTACACTTTAGTCCTTTCTTTCTTTTCAATTTCATCCTTAAACTTTATTCAATTATCCCACATATATCAACAATTATTCTTATTATTTCTCACATTAGTAATATATTAATCCTCAACAACTTCAATTTAATATCTTGAAATAAATATCTATTTTATATCAACTTATACAACATGATCATTCTCTTAGTCTTTCATTCCAACAATTGACAATTAACTCCAATAAATATTCATTTAATATAATCAGATAAATATTCCTTAATTATTAATAATCCAAACTAATCTGGTTCTGGGACACGAATGTTACACATATTATATACATAATGTCTATATATGTAATTAAATAAACTATTAGCAACCACTGTTATAATTTTATTAAATACTTAGTATCAGTTAGGTATTAGCTATCATCTACTAACAACATCTATCAGCTATTAGTAATAGCTTAGTTAAATAGGCCCTTAAATCGAATGCTCATCCTTATCCTACACAACAACCACTATCGACTCATTTTCTTCGGGCCTGTTTGGTTCAGCTGTTTATATCAGCTGATAGTTGTTGCGGTTAGCTGATAGCTGGTAGTTGATAGCTGATAGCTGATAAATATGAACCGTTTAGTGAAATTTCATTAGTTGTTGCTGTTAGTATGTTAAATGACCATTAAGGGTATAGATTATTTTTAAATATAATTTAATACTTTTTTATAATATTTTTTAATTATGTGAATAATTTAAAAAATACATAATAATAAATAATAATTTACTATTTTTAATTTATTAATTATTAAAATTATTAATAAAACTTATGTGAAAATTAGTTTTAAAATATAAATCCTGTTAGTATAAATTTTTAAGAATATTATATATATAAATATAAATATATATATATATATATATATATATATATATATATTATTTTAAATTATAATTTCAAATTATAATTGTTATTAATTATTTTTAATAAGGGTAATTTAGTCTAAATATAAAATAAATTCAAATCAGCTAATAGTTGTTGGAAAAAAGCTCCAAAATAGAGCTGATCAAATCCGTAGCTGTTTTGGATAAAAACAGCTATCAGCTACGGATTTAAAAATTTTACCAAACACCTAAAATATAGCTAATTGAATTAAAACCTCAATCTAAACCAAACACCCTCTTCATCATCAATTCATAAATTATCCCAATTCAAAATGCTGATTTAACCAAACATCATCTTCACTTCAAATTGTTAATAATCATAAATAACATAATCGATTCAAATTGTCAGCACCCATCAATTACAAAAATCAAAACTTTTTGAGATTCAACAAGAAAAATGAATTACTTACATGGTAATTACAACGATAAAAGTAAAATAAAACCACGACTACTACCCACCTCATTGTTGCTTCAAAATACCTTCTTCTGCGACTAGTAAACCTAATCCATCTACTCAAATAATGATAATTCACTAATTTTGTATTTTGTAGTGATTAGAGAAAGGAGAATGATGGAGTAAATAGACGAACGGAAAAGAGAGCAAAACCGGAGAGAGAGGAAAAAAAAAAGAGAAAATAATAACAACAAAGGAGAAAAAAATAATATTGTATTAGTAGTTTAATATACCTCACTTGCTTTGGCAAGTGAGTGCGCTTCACCCTTTTATAGATACAGGGCTAATAGTCAATACTGAAAAGGTTTGAGATAAATAGTTCAAAAAGGTCATTTTGGGGCAATTGTACCTTGAGAAAAAGTTCAGGGGGAAAAAATCTTTGTTTACTAAAAAGCACAAATCAATGCTACGTTGAGATGGCCGAGTTGGTCTAAGGCGCCAGATTAAGGTTCTGGTCCGAAAGGGCGTGGGTTCAAATCCCACTCTCAACAAAACTATTTTTATTAAAAAACAATTTTTCAATATAGCCAACGTGTATCAAACTCGTCCTCGCGCCAAACTCAAATCTTATCCGCTGCTATTTTGCGACTGCTTCATTACAATAACCAAAGAAAACACTCAAAAATCATTATCCACAACAATGGTGAGTTTAAGTTTGATGGCTTGTTCTGTCTCCAATTCAGCATTTCATTACCACCATCACAAATTGCGAATCAGGGCAACTGCTGCGCCTGGTGTTGATCTTAACACCCTCCAATCTGCTATTGCTAAGGTGGGTTCTTGTTTAATTTTTAGCAATATATATATAAATTGTTGATAATGTGTTTCTGTTGATATATATACATATATATATTGACTGGATGCAGAAAGACAGTAATGCTGTGAAAGAGGCACTTGATCAACTCAGAGACGATGGTTGGGCTAAGAAATGGAGTTCTCAGCCGTACGTCTCTCGTCGTCCGGTCAGTCTCCATTACAAGCTAGCATCAACTTCTGGGATAGTACTGCTACTCAAATCTTAGCAACACATGTATATGATCAATTATGGTTTATTATTATTTATTTTTGTTATGGGTGAGTTTTGTTTACTTTCTTTTTGTCAGCCAATTGTCTGATATAAATATTCTCACTTTTGTTTCTTGTGCCAGACATCTCTACGCGAACTAACAACACTTGGAATAAAAAATGCAGAGAACTTGGCAATTCCAAGTGTTAGAAATGATGTAAGTGTTGTTACAAGAATGTTGATAAAAGCTTCAATGGTAGTTTCTAATTAACTACGTACCATTCATATTGTTAATGGCTTTCATTACTACAGGCGGCTTTTCTTTTCACGGTAGTGGGGTCAACAGGATTTTTAGCAGTTCTTGCTGGCCAGCTTCCTGGGGTAAGCCATAACATTTCTACTTCCATGTCAGTTTAGCTCTCAAATTTAGAGATACAATGCAGTTTTAATTTGGAGTAAAATTATATGTTAATGTGTGTTATGCAAAGAATTCAACTTCTACAATGTGGGCATATGTTTTTATTAACTTCAATTTAGGTGGAGATGACATCTATACTAAGTGTCACTTTTTTTTTACATGTAATACGTAAACAGTCAATTCTTAACTGTTGGAAGTTAGTATTTTATAAATTAATTTTATGAGCTACCATAAAATGAGTCTCACAAATTTATTGTTGGAGATAAGATTAAAATCTAAAATCTATCCTCCCAATAGTAAAGTGCTCTTACCACTTAAGTTAGATTTCAAGTGTTACTTTTAATTGTCACCTTAAAGAGTGATATAATTGCAACTTATTATAAATTTGTTTCAACTTCTAAAATTTGGTTAAAACTTTAAATTTGAGCAATGATTTGCAATTCCAAAATAATTTACAGTCTGATAAAAAATGATAAAAAACACATAAGTATGACCACTTTGACAATTAATGAGCCACCTCATATACTACATAGGGTTTTTATTTATTTATTTTTTTTATTAAAGATTATATTTTGCAAAAATTGCAAATATTTGACCAAATTAGAATATATTTATTAAATTTTAAAAATTAAAATAAATTTACAAATCTGAAATGAGTTTTTAAATATGTATGTGTGTGTGCACTGTGCAGGCACAGGGGCATGCACAAAGGTTGGAGCTTTGTGATAGTGTATGGTATAGAAATAATACAGAAAAATGTGTGATTCTATCATTCTAATTTAATTGACATTGTAGGATTGGGGCTTCTTTGTACCATATCTAATCGGGAGCATTTCTTTAATAGTGTTGGCTGTGGGGAGCATTTCTCCTGGGTAAGATACAAACTATCTGGAGCTATTTAAAACATTGATATTATAATTTGTCTATCTCCTGTTAATTAATATGGAGTCCAGACCTTGAGGAAGAATTTGTGGATGCTTCTGTTAGTGCAGGCTTCTACAAGCTGCAATTAGTGGCTTTTCAACATTTTTTCCCGATTATCAAGAGAGGATAGCTAGGCATGAAGCAGCTCACTTTTTGAGTACTTTCACTAAATCTATGTCCCATCTACCACAGATAATGTTCCTGGTTCTGTTACTGCTTGATGATATATAGCTTCTTTTGGGTTTCAGCTGCCTATTTGCTTGGACTTCCTATACTGGATTACTCACTAGATATTGGAAAAGAGCATGTCAATCTCATTGATGAAAGGCTGGAAAAGCTGATATACAGTGGGCAGCTTGATTCCAAGGAGCTAGACAGGTGCTTGTTTAAAAGCGACTTAAATATTCTATAAACAACCAGGAATAACAAAGCTAGAGAACTAGTCAGACTAAAAGTTTAAGCTTGAAGTGGGATCCCCAATAATTTTTTTTAACCAGTGACCCTTACGGAAGCTATGACTGTTAGTTATTAGTGTTAATAAGAAAAGAAAAAATAAATAAATAAATAATTTATCTATCTACCTATAAGTGTGGAACTGACGCAGCGTGTAGCGCGATAATCAAACACGTTGATTATTAAAGGAATAAACAATCTCAATCCAGAGATTAACAATCTCAATCCAGAGAAAAAAGTTAAGCAAAATAGCTTTTGATTGATAAAATTTGAATAATGAAAATTACAACCCTAACATAGCTATTTATAGTGTAAGCTATCAACTCTAGTTAGAATCCTAATTAAACTAAAAAATTAGAATAATGATAAAATAAAAACTCTAGATAATTATTCCTAATTAATCTATAAAACTAAAATTAAAATTGTAGATAAATATATAATTATCTCTAATTAGATAAATATATAATTATCTCTAATTAACTAATTATCCTAAAAAGAAAATCAAATTAAATGTTGTCCTCATCAGTTTATTAAATAAGAATCTTTATATTCTAATAAAGATATATATTTTATAAAACTATTTGTTCACATATATGTGTTCTATTTAATTTTTATAATCTTATACCAAAGAAACAACTTAGCTTTTAAATATTTACACTAAAAAAAAAAACGGTGATAACAGTTATGAAATTCAAGCTCGAGCCATTCCTTCATCCATGGGCGAGGAAATTTTTGTTTTTTGTTTTTTTATGAGGTCCTGATATATAAAAGTTTATTATTGAGTGAAAATAATACTTAATAAAATAAGAAGTATACTGTCTTTAAATTTTTTTTAATTAGTGATAAATATATATTTAAAAAAACTGAAAACTTTATATGTAATATGGATCATATATGAATAATAGTTTGTTAAGTTTGAAACTCATTTAGGATATAAAAATAATATTCAAATAAAATTATAAATTGAAATTGTATTAAGCTTAATTTAGCGCACATGAACGCTTATTGTTCTTATAAATAAAACTATATAAGAGTAAACTAGTGGAAGCATCAAGCATCCGATAAGAGATTTTTTTTTTTTTCAGAGAGCATTATATTATATGTTGTGATTTACTTCAAAAATCTGTCATTTGGGACCCAAAGTAATTAAGGATATATAAAGTGGTCAACGTCGTTAATGTGATATATATATATACTTAGGAAAATTGATAGATTTTTTATATTTTTTGGTTACAATAATTCATATAAAAATACTTTTAGAAAATTTTTCTAAAACATAAATATTTATTTATGGTATTTTCTTCTTTTGACCATAATATAAATTAATATAATGATATTTTTTAAAATTGTGTCAAGATTTTAGGATATAGATATCATTTTTAAAAAATAATATATCAAATGGCATATTAGTCGTTGAATTTATCATTTATTGATTTGTGCTGGCACAATTTGTGCCAATTGAATTTTCCCTTTTCTATTAAAATAGAAAAAACTAATTAAAATTTTACAACCTATAAAATAAAACTTAAACTTTATATTTCATAATATTTTTAGAAATATACAGTAACCACTAGACGTAATTAATTCTGAAAAATAATATTTTGTACAACAATTATGAATTTTTTATGAATGGTTGAATTAGTAGGTCTCTCCCACTCACCAATCCAATAATTTTTTTTAACTTCATACTAAAATCATCCTATAAAATCGTGCAATTCATAATTATAATAAAAATCATTAATATTAAAATAACAGTTACACACAATTTGCATAATGTGAATGTACACACTATATCACCAATCAAAATAATTTAGAATTCTAATAAAAAAAATTGGGAACTTAATAAAATAATATACAAAAAATTTACCTATTATATGAACTATATAAAGCTGGAAAAAATTTAATTCATTATCAAACTAAACATTTTAACATTTTAAATTCACGAATAATATATTTTTTCCTCATTAAAGAAAAAGGAAAAAAAAAGATGGCACTGCCAATCTGCCATTACAGAATTGGAATGGATTGGGCAAGTAAGAGTTCACATGTAGATGTGTTGATCCCATGTGGGGCCAGCTAAAGCCGCGTGAAGAACAGGCTCTACGTGGCAGAACAGGATGTCTTCCAACATTCTTTTACAAGCAATTCCAAATTGTTTGTTCTTCTCCTAATCTCTTTCTTTGCTTTTCCTTTACATCAATCCATCTTTTTGTGCTTTTCCCCTTTTGTTGGGCCATGGTTATTTTCTCATCACTTGCATATTCTTCTCACCTTCTTTTTATTTTTCTTCTTTTTGTTATGTCATGATTTCATCACGAATGTATATAGAATCATAATTGGCATATTACATCTGCAACCATCTTTACTTATATTATATAATTTTATCATTTTACCTTACATTCTTTCAGTTTTATCAACTTAACATCTCAATTTATCCATAACTTATTATATATATACTTGTTTATATTGTTAGTAAGAGATGTGAGATGACATGTCAGCATACACATAGTGGTAAAGTTATAAATTTATGTAAGCACATATGACAAATTGATAAATTCATGCAAATACAAATATTTATATGGTAGATTTTAGACAAGTTAAGGTATTAATTTTGAAAAATTAAAAATATAGAGACAAGTAATAAATTCATACAAATATAGGTGACTGCAGATGTATTATGTCAATCATAATTCATACTTCACATCAATGAATGATGATACTAAAAATCATAGTCTCTCAAGTGGTGAGAAATATCATAAAAATTCTTAAATATTTTTAAAATTTAAATATTAAAAATAGAAATTCTTTTTAGACAAAACATGAGAATTTTTTTTTATGCTCGCTTCATTGTTTGAGATATAACTGTTTAATACATATGAGGCTCTTTAAGCTTTGACACGTTTTATTTGTTTGCTCACTTAACTTACAAATTGATTGTTTTAATAAATCAACTTGCTAAAAATATTACTTAGTAAGTTTAGATGTTTAAATAGTTTCGGTTTAATTTACAAAAGTATCATTTAAATACCTTAAATAGTGTTAAAAGTGTTTATAAGTTTTATTTTTAACAAATTACGGTGTCTAAATGGTCCATTTATATGTTGAAGGAGCAAACAGATAAAAATGTGCTAAGTTCAAAGGGCTATTAATGTCTTTGACCACAATCTACTACTATAACATAAAAGTCATAAAAGTTTTGTTTAAAAGAAAAGATGAATCGTTCATTAAAAATACATCTTGATGAACATATAATATAAATAAAAGTATAATCAAGAAGTATAAAAATTAACTCTCACTTAAATTATGGAATTATTTATTGATATTTTTGAATCGTCTTGATAAAAGCTATTTTGATTTGTAACTCAGTGATCCGTTCAACAATCTGTATGCTACACTCTATGGCATTGGTTAGCTATAAATTGATTATTTGAACTTTAACTGATTTCGGTTACAGAAATATCAACAACAATTCCACAACGGAGAAAAATATAAAATCCATAAAGGATAACCACCAAAATTCATAAAGGATATTAAGAACTTTATGAAGAAAATTTTAAAAATTTCAATAAAAAATAAACAGATAAAAGATTTTATATTTATTGGATGAAAAAAATAAATGAAAGCAAAAAAATAGAAAAAAAATGAACGACCACTACCGATCTAAGATATGATAAGCAGTAGTTAAAAATAAAAGTTTTTTTTTTCTAAAGAAATCTAAAGGGAAAAGAGAAAAGAAACGAGTATGGTTTAATTCTAAAGGCATAATACAACTACATGAAGGGAATGGAGATCAAAGTAACCAAATATGCGGAATTTTAAAAATTTGGAAGCATGCAATACTTGCATCAAGTTTGAATCCATTTAATGCCACAAGATCTAAATCACATGCATTTACACAACTAAACATGCATCATGGATAATATTTTTAACAACAATAAAAAAGGCATGTATTCAAATTACAAGTCCTACATACTAAGAGTTATGTAAAACTTACAATACTCCTTAGTTAGTAGAATGCTCAATAAGCTTTTGATTGTTGTGATCTACTAGCTCCGAGCTCCCCAAACATGAAGCCTCTAGCTCGTGACATACGGTTTGCACTTGGTTGATCTTTAAGCACCAACAAGATTTCCATACAAGCCTCTCTTGAATGACCCAAGAGCTTGTGAAAGCTTCTTTGATCTTGAAGGTTATGGAACTAAAAGTGTTTGCCCTCAAGGATGATGGTGTAGAGAGAAATCACAACCCTTATGATGGCATGAACTTAAGAAGAAGGAAAACACTCTTACTTTTCCTCTAGTCTATTTTGAGTAACCAATAAGCTCCCCCAATGCACTTGGCCGAAAATTACAGCCCCTAGCATTAATGTCTTACACATTTCTTGTTAATTAAATAAACCATTTGGTGTCTTATTCTCCAAGTCTAGCAACTATTGCTAGTCTTTATTCAAAGTCTTCATTCCAAGTCTTCCAAAGACTTGGAATTCCACAACCTTGACAATAAGAATCCACCATCTTTGAATAGGTTAGCCTAGTTGGATTGTTACCCCATCACTA
>CATIWO010080403.1:0-15913 GCA_949673435.1 Macaranga tanarius | reverse complement strand
ATGGTTCCCAATAGATGAATATAAGTATGCTGAAAAATGATTAAATCCAGTTGTGGAGATAGCTTTCAGGAAATGTTTATGATGATCTTCTTGTACATGCGGTGAGACATAAAAGCAAGCAAGAAAGATACAATGAAAAACATTAGTGTATCATAATGGAATAATACCCAAAAATGTGTCGTAATTTATTTGATATGATGTGAATATTACTATGCAAATGCAATGAATTTAGGATTAAAAGTTGGTGCTGAGAAAGCACAAACAAAAGAAAAATAATTAAAAATGGTAAAATTAGGTATAACACTAAAGAATAGGAAAGAAAATGATGGATACAGAAATTCAAATTCAAAAGCATAGCAGGATGGATGTGGTTTTAATAATAATAACAAATCCATCCTAATAAACTACTAAATTCTAAATATTAAAAGCTGATTGAAGATAAGCGAAGGAAGGAAAAAGCAAGTAAGTACCGATTGGGCGTTGTGCCAAGAAATCCCTCTATAAACGTTGACGGAGAAAGTGGTCGTCAGATAAATGGTGGTGACACCAAGAGTAGCGGTGAACGCCTTAAATGCCCAATCCTCTGCTTTTTCTTTAATTTTTGTTGTTTCCTTCTTTTTCTCTGTACTCTTCTTTTGTTGATGTTGCTTCAGATTGAGATTTATATTGCTTCGGATTGAGATTAAGATTCACTAATATTTTGTTTGAGTTTATTGTTGGAGATTTTTTGTTTCTGAATTGAAGATTTGAATGAAGAAGAAATTGATCTTAGAGGTTGAATTGAGATGGTGAAAATTTTAGGTTTGAGGTGAAGGAAGAGAAATCGCTGTGGGTATTGAGGTGAAGGAAGAAAACACTGGTTTGAGCTTGGGAAGAAGAACGTACAGTGATTTGAAGAAGAAGAACACAGCATAATGAAGAGTTGGTACGCGTGTAATATTTGTTGGGAAAAAGGGGCACGCTTGTAATTAATGAAAACAATGGATATTTTTGTTATTTAGATATGTTTTTAGGGTAGTTATGTAAAGACCCCTTATTTTTAACCTTTGTTAGATCTGTGAAGTGTTTTGTAGGACCCAGTTAAAGTGTATATGGTTAGGTCACTTAACGGATTTTAGTGGCCCCAACGGACATAGTTAAGCGGCCTGCTAAATATACATATTTATTTATTTATTTTTTTGAGTTATAATTCTTTTCTTCTCTCTTCTTTTTTATGGGCTGTTTATTAACTTTTATTTATTGAATTGCAATCCTCTCCCCCTCCATTTCTTTATTATTTTATGTGTTTATCTTCTTTATTTTTCTTGGATTGTAATTTTTTTTCTCCTTCAGCCTTTTCATTGAATATTGTTTATTTGTTTATATGTATGATAATGATATATTTATGGATAATGTAATTTATCTAAATTATTTGGTGGCATGATAAAAATGACATAAATACATGTACTAAGGGGATAATTTAAAAAAAATGAATATAATATGAAAAATATAAATGGAAGCCAATTAAATGTTTGAGTAGGCTTAAAACTCATACCTAACTCTTGGACTCAATCTTAAAAGTGTTGTTACTGGACCAATATAAAATCTAGTTGCCATTATATATAATTCAGTATTTATAGTTATTACCCAAGTGGCAATTCTCATAACGATACCAGTCTTTATGACTAGATTTTTATTTTTCAAGTTAATAAAAAAGATGTACAATGTTATGATTGTCAAAAACTTGATCGTGCGCTTCACCCTACCGTTTACAATGACAAACAAAAATATATTGCTATTTCGTAATTAATTTTGAGACAACTTAGTGGGAAGGAAGCGTCAATAAATATGACGGAATTAAGGATGCTAAGTTCATTGCTAATTAGAGATAGATGCTTAAATTTATTTCTATTTTTGTTGCTATATATACTTTATTATTAATAAAGAACCTTATCTTGAATTTTTCTACAAGTTTTTTTTTATTTTTTTTACAATTTGTCTAAATCATTTCAGATAATTTGAATCAAAATTTTTAGAATTAAAAAATTATGTTTTCAATTCTTATAATTTTGGCGTCAAAATTTGTCTCAATTGCTATTATTACTTAAAAATGAATTATTTCATTGTTAATTATTAGCGAATTGAAGAAATACAACATACATTCATTTTATTTCAAATTTATAGTTAATACTGATGTTCGGCAGAAATGCCAATTAGTCCCTTGACTTTTTCGACCAGAGTCAAGTTAGTGTTTTTTTAATTTTGTTTTGTTAATTTAGCCTTTCACATTTGGACAAAAACTAAATCAGTCCAAAAAATTGCATTCATCCCGTTACTTTTTCACATAGATGAACAAAAATCTTTTAATCAATTATAAAATCATCCAAGATAATTTAGTTAGTTAACATAAAGGGTTAAATATTTTTATGACCATCTAATTTTGCGCTAAATTCACTTTGGATACTAAATTTAAATTGATTTCTTTTCGGTAACTAAATTTTAATTGAAGTATCATCGACAGGTCATCTAGTGACATTTTGTTAATGTGGCAACCAGACTTATAATATTCAAAGAATATTCACCGTATCAGTATATAAGTCAAATGTCAACTCAGATTGGTGACTGAAATAAAACCAATTAAAGTTTAGTACTCAAAATAAAATAAATGTAAAGTTTGGTGATCACCAATATATTAAAACTAATTAACTAACCTTTTCAAGAAACTTATTTGACATATATTAAAAAAAATCCTTATCAATTTTACTTGACCTAAGTCATCATTTTTTTATTAATATTACTAATTTATTTACAAACATATATTTCGATTATTTTGAAAGTTACAATGATAAGTATAGTTTAATTTTTTAATATTCACATATTTCAATTTAAAACATTAAAAATATTTTGTTTACATGCATAGACTTGAATAATTGTAGGTGGCGGGGTTCAGCGCGCGCCCAAGTGTTCGGCGACCACGGCACTGTGCGGGCTCAGAGCCCACTAGGAGTACAACGTTGGGCCTTTTTTAAAGGGCTTTGGTTGGAGAATGGAGTCGCCACCCGGATAAAACTTGGGACAAACTTTACAGCAACTGGATTCCACGGAGGAAGCCCAGCAGCCGTCCTCAGAGATTGGGTCCAGAAACTGGGTATGGGCTTTTAGCGGCCCACCCGACCTTGCGATCGGCCTCCGTTTGTGTTTTATGTTTTATTATTTTTAATTATTTAATTATTTCTTGAATTACATGCAAATGGCTGTTTTGATTCGAATAATTTTCAAATTTTACAATTTAGTCAAAGTTTGATATTAGTCCATTTTCATGCATCTGAATCGGGTCCAACATTCAAAATATCCATAACGAAAAGAAAAATAACCTCAAATAAACCATACAAAGAAAAGAAATGGAGGAGAAATGATTACAACCCTTTTTGTGTAATAAATAAAATAAAATAAAATAAAATAAATAAAGAAATGAGGGGAGGAGAAATGATTACAACCATTTAATCAAATAAAACAAACAAAATTAAATGATAAGAAAATAAACTGCTACATAATTAAATAAACAATAAAAATAAAGATAAATCAAATAATAATAAAATGCTTAAAAAGACAATAATTAAGTAATTAAACAACTAAATTAAACATAAATTGCTGGAGACATAGGATATAACACAACACAAGATTTAAATCATTCAGAAAATATGATTTAAACAGAAAAAGAAAAGCAGATAAATAAAAGCAAATAAATCAAGTGTTCTGAAACACAGAGGCGTGCGCCTCTGCGTTACATAGGCATGCGTCTCTACAAGGAGGGGCGCACGCCTCTGATAAATAGGCGCATGCTTCACTAACGGTCATAAATTCAAAAAAATGTAGCAGTAGAGGCGTGCGCCTCTACATGCTGGGGCGTGCGTCTCATCGTACAGACGCACGCCCTCTGGTTTTAGACAGAAATAAAATTCGCATAAACAGGGTCTTCAAACAACATAAATAATGACTTGAATTAATAACAAACGTTCATAAATAAGTTAGATCATAATATTAACATTAAATTATGCACTATGACAAGAAAAATTCTAGATAATTAGAGTAAAAAATAATCAAACAAAAGAAAAAAATAAACTTAGAAAAAGAGAAGAAAAATTACTGTGAAGCTTGTTTTGAAATTGTTTCACCCTCAGACAGATTCCAGATTACCTCTCCTCTGCCTCCAATTTAGATTCAGACCCTTTGTGGTTCTTGGTTTCTGATCTTTTTCTCTCGTTTTCTTTTTTTGTTGCTCTCTGTTTCTTTTTATTTTTCTCTCCCCTTTCTGATTTTTTTCTTACTTTTTTCCAGCCAAAAGATCCTCCCCAAAAGACCCTCACTTCCCTCTTTTATAGTGCCTTGAAACTCCTCTTTCCTGCCATTAACTCCCCACGTTGGGAGTTAATGCAGCGTTACAGAACGTGGAGCGATCCACGTTCTGTAACGTAATTTTTTTGCTACAGGTGTTAAAGAGACGTGCGTCTCTGCTAACAGAGGCGTGCGCCTCTAGATCATAAAAACTTGCGCCTCTACATAAAGAAGCGTGCGCCCCACCGCCGGAAAGTGGGCTTTTAATGGGCTTTATCTGATTTGGGCCGAAGGTACTAGTTTATGGGTTGGGCTTGTCATGATTTTGGGTTCTCTCACAAGTGAGTTTGAATCCAATTATTTGACAAATTGGGCTTAATTACAAACCTTCATCATTGGACTTTTGCCTCACGAGCCGGGCCAGACCATGTGTCCACAGTTTTCCCCCTTGGTTTTTTGAAAAACCGTTAAAATGTAAAAAAATTTTAAAAACAGTTTTGCAAAAAAACAACATAAAAGGATACATTTGAATCCGGAGATTCAATTTGGGAACCCTGAGGTTCGATTTGGAAATTTGATAATTTGTGAACCATGAGGTTTGATTTTGAACCCTGAAGTTCAGTTTGTGAATCCAGAGATTTGAAGTTTGAACCCTGAGGTCCGAATTTTGAACCCTGAGGTTCGATTTGTGAATCCAGAGATTCAAAATTTGAACTCTGATGTTCGAATTTTGAACCCTGAGGTTCGATTTGTGAATCCAGATATTCAAATTTTAAACCGTGAGGTTCGGATTTTGAACCCTGAGGTTCTATTTGTGAATCCAGAGATTCAAATTTTTTATCCTGAGATATGAGGTTGAATCAAGAGGTTCAAATTTTTGGGGCACAATCCATGCATTGTCTTCCTGCAAACATAAGTTTAAAGTATTAGTTAACTTCAGGTACTAAAAAGGTAATTTTTCCATGAAAGACGAAAATGGTAATTTGCCAAAGCTATATATATAAACTTAAACTTTTTCTTTTTTTCTATTTCATATTCAAAACTTTCACGCCCTTTTCCTTTTCCCTTCTAAACATAAGCTTTTCCTTCTGAAATCATGGATCCTTCACTCGAGCGCACACCCGACCTTCCCGCATGGCCAGCAGTTGCTCCCGAGGCTCGGGTGCCTCGTTCTTTAGGCTTGGATCTGGATCAGGACATCCCTCTCACAGCATCTCTCCAAACGCATATCTGTTTGCGCGCTACATGAGAGGTTAGTCATTTTTTATCTACTTTTTCTTCAAATAAAACACCGGGTCAGTTAGATATAAGTATATGCATGCTTAATCAACTGGAAAATCATGAGAAAACTAGGTAAAATTGAATTGTTGGGGTTTTTAATTCTCGGTTGTTCGTGTTATAGAGGCGTGCGCCTCTTCGGTGACACGTGCGTCCTTATGGCGAAACATGCATCTCTGTGCAGTGACATGCACCTCTTTGGTTAAAAGGCATGGCGCTTTTACTGCATAGGGGCGTATGACTCTGTAATGTGAGGTATGCATTTCTACGCATAGAGGCGTGCGCCTTTGTAGTGAGGCATACGCCTCTATGCGTAGGGACGTGCGCCTCTATGACTAGAAATGCTCTTTTTAAAATTTATTAATCTGCTTTAGCAATAAAAGATAATAAAAACTTATTTAATACTTCCTATAGTTCGACCAGCACTCTCTGAAGGGTGCAGGTAACATTACCGATGCCCGTGAGTGGTACGAGGGTATGACCGACGTGATCCAGGAGAGGATCCGAAAGACAGGCTTTGAGCCTTTCATCCTTGCGTTGCCCACCATTGTTGGTCATCATGACCTCAACGGCTTATATGCTTTGATGGAACGGTGGATGGATTCGACACATACCTTCCATTTGCCCATTGGCGAGCTGACACTAGACCCAGTAGCTTTTACGGTGATTACTGGAGTAGCTTGCGCTGGCGAGCTAATCCCATTTGATAGGCGTCTGGTACCTTTGACTCCCGATCGTGCTGCTTACATCGAGCGATTGTTGGGTATGGTTCCTGCCATGAAGGCCACCCACACAGTCAAATTTGACTCGATTCTCATGCACTACTCGACCATTACTATAGAGGACATCACTTCTCCTCGGGAGATAGATCAGGTGGTCCAAGCTTTTATTTTCTACCTCCTAGGCACCACCCCGTTCTGTGACGCAGCCAGCTCGGTGGATCTTATGCTCCTGATGGCTCTCCAAGATGTGGATCTCATCCACACTTATGACTGGGGGTCTGCCGCTCTTTCACACCTCTACTGGAGCATGGATGACTTTATTCGAGGAGCTCACCGACTATGTGGCTTTTGGCATGCCCTTCATGTGAGTTTCATCCCTTCTTTCTGCTTCTTTTTCTTTTCTTTTCTTTTGTTCTATATTCATTTCATTACTTTATTTATCTTACAAGTGTGGGGATTGGAGCTACACTTGATACGAGGCGTAGCACCCTCTGCCGGGACATTCCCCTTATTGAGCTGGTGGGGTCCCAGTCACACTGAGAGCTGGCAGATGTATCAAGTGCATATCCACCGTGTCTATCTCAGCACCCTTCCGTGGAAAGAGGTACCTACAAAGAAAATAGTACTAAATAGGAATTTGTTTAGCACGTATAAAAATTGAACTCACCTGGTGTATTTTTTTTATCAGGTTATGAGAACTCCTTGGGGGCCGCCTGAGACTTAGAGTGAGGCTATGATCCGATCGAGATATGTAGCCGAGAGGACCATGCTTCTGGTAGGCCCCTTCCAGCGGATGTACTATCTAGGGGAGCGTGTCTTGAGTTGGAATTCAGGTCCTAGACTGAGACGTGTTCCTATGACTCCTCCTGTCATATTCTGGGCTCATCAGTTAACAGGGGAGGAGCTGGGATGGGTCTTGCGAGGATCTCCTGCCATCCGTCGGACTGCTGTGAGGCAGCCGAATGCTTATATGACATTCATTAAGGACCAGCTACTGCATGTACTTCCACTACCCGGATTAGTCCCTCAGGTACACATTATTCCCTTTTAATACTCAACATTTCAATCATTGCTGGTTTTCTGACTTCAATTTTATTACAGCTTCATCAGAGAGGCCCCGGTCCCCAAATTAAATCTCCATCATCAGGAGAGCGCCCTGTACAGTGGGCCAGAGTTCATTCTCCTGTTGCTGAGGATAGGCCTAGTACATCCTCTATTCCACCTCAAAGGACTACAGATGTCGGTCCCAACACCTCACATGCTCCCCCAAGGAGGGTTCCTGATGCTGGACCCTCATTTATGCATGGTGTCTTCGCATATCTTCCTGAGCCTACTGCCAGATATTAGGGTACCGATGGGAGATTATCCCGGGCTATTATGACTCCGAATCCTGAGGATTGTCCATCATTTATGCCCCCCACTACTACACATATAAGTGTAACCCATACTCTCTATTTCCTTTAACTTTTTGTGCCTTAAGACTGACAAGAATTGAATTTTTATACCTGCAGATTCTGAAGGAACATGGCGAGCATATCTTTGGCTTACTAGAAGCCCAGCGAGACCTCACATTCCAGGTCTCAGAGGAGTGGAGGGTAAATAATCATTAAACCTATCCTATATGTATGCATGCTCTTTATGATATTTACTTACCTTTTTCTTTCATGTTTGGACAGGCGCACTGTGCAGGACTTGATTCTAGGATCCTCTCACTATAACGGCAGTTGGCAGACCTCCATGTTGTGAGTGGAGATGAAGATGATGATGTCATTGAGACTGATGATAGGGCAGCCCCCACTGCAGATCACCCTCCATCACCTGGTGTTCAGGACGTTGAAGTTGATGACGAGGAGGACACCGAGGGTGAGACTACTGGAGAGGACGAGGAGGACGATGAGGAGACAGAGTCCGAGGAGGAGTAGACTAGAGATTTAGATGATAGGCTTTAGGATATTTTTATTGGGACTTTCATTTTTTATGTACAAAATATTTTTGGATTGGACACATTTATAAAAGATGCATTTTATTCATTTATGTGTTTATTCTGTTCATATGTGCAATAATGCAGACAGCTCTAATCAACATCATATCAATTTCTCATAAAAACAGGTACAAATTCATGAAGGAACATGAGAAGAGGCATGCATAGAGGGTCGAGATTTTAATTTCATATTAAACTTATCATTTAGGTTGTTAAACGTTTTTTTAAAATATGTATCAAAAGTTTCTGTTTTCAAAAATAGTCCAATTTATTGTGCGGCAACAGGCAAATTGATAGCTATAGTTAATTCACATATCAACAATTATACAGAGACAATAAGTATATCAATAATTATATAGAGACAATAATTTATATCAATAAATATCGGATGCAAAAAATAATAATAAATAGACTTTAAATTCCAAATCGTCAAAAAAAAAATCCGTTTGAGACATATACATTTTAAATGATTAACCTAAAAAAAATATATTCTATTATTGTATAAAATGTCATATTAGTCGTATTTTCTTCATTGGTATATTGTTTTTCTATTTGAAATAAAGGGGAAAATGCATCCGAATTGTTTAGAAATTTATTAACTTAAACATTTACAAAATTATGAAATATAGTAACTAATAATCGCAATAACATATCAATGGGTGTGGTAGAATTGATAAAGGAAAATTTTCTTTCACTAGAGTCCCATAATAAAAGATGGAATTTTCAATTTCTATTATTGTCAAGTGAATTTGTGAATTGTGATTAGTAGTTCATTCGAATTAATGGTTTAATGATTTACTTTATTTTGATATTATTAATTTGGTGATTGTAATTTGATTTAATATGAGTTTATATAAGAACTTTGCCGTGTGAATATATTGTACAAATGTTTACGCTGGTGAGCCTTCCTCTCAAGTAAGACTTGAACCATAGCATCACGGTGAATCTTGGACTGCATCAATAACTCCCAAATACTAGAAACTGTCTTCATCGGTAATTCTTTCTTTGGCTCCTCTTTCCCAGATTCAATCTTCTGCTCAGTCTTAACCTCTTCTGTAACTGGCACTCTCTTTTCTTTTTCCTTTATTGTTGCCATGTGTTCCGCTATATGTTTAACTGCCTAGTCCCTTTCACCTTCCCAAATATCAACCTTTTCCTGAATGTCCTCATTATCAGAAGACCAATTATCCAACATGTTCACGGAGAGACCCCTCTAATAAGCGGTTTTTAGTTTGGTGGGTCGGGTAGGTTCAGGATGGTTTTTAAGATCAATAAAGGAATTTAGCACTTGCTCTTCAGTCAATCCAGTGCCAATCATCAAGACATGTTGGTTTAAAGGTGGGGTATTTTGGTAATTTAACAAAGGGTTGGTTTGAGTGTTTAGTTTTTTGGTTTCTGGGTCAACTAGTTTCCCATAATCAATAAGGTCTTGGATATCATGTTTGAGGCGGGTGCATTGGTCAATGTCATGCCCAATGACTTGGTGGTATTTACAGTAAAGTTTTGAATTGGCGTTAAGAAATGGTGCTTTTGGTGGTGGTAAGGGGCGAATGAGTCATTTTTCAATAAGTTTATCAAGAACTTTAGAGAGAGGTCTCCCCAAATTAGAGAACTTGCGGGGCCGATCAATAGCATTGATCTGGACATTACTGGATGGCCCCTCCTTATTTCCAGATCTTCCTCCGAAGTACTTCTTCTCCTGGGCCACATCACCCTCTTTCTGTACCCCAAATCTACACAGCTCTTCAAAGTTCCTAATTCCCATGTCATTCAGCTTTCTTGCAAGTGGTGGGATACAACCATCAATAGCAATCATCAGTTGGTCAGACTTAGCTGGTCGTTGCCTCATCTGTGCTATCTTACCACTTCATTTTATCAAGTAATCAGAAAAAGACTCATTGAATTTTTACTTAGTATTTTGCAAATCCTTCAACGAGACCTCCATCTGGGAGTTTAACCCATACTGCTTCACAAAAGCGGAGCACAGTTCTTTCCAGTTGGCTTGCACATAGGGTTCTAGAGAATAATACCAGTGAATTGGTGCACCCTTCAAGGACAGTGGGAACTGTTTCACAATCTGAGAAATAGTGAGCTCAGTTATTTTTATATGTGTGATGAATTACTTTAAGTGCAAATATGGATCTTCGGTACCAGAGTACTTCTTCATGTCAGGGAATTTGAACTTCTTCGGTAAAGGTTCTTGATTAACAAAGTCCATGTCACTGTAGTCCATAGACGTATCCATGCCCTTGTCCCTCATCAACATTTGCATTTAGGACCTCATTTTTTCCATCTCTTTGGCCCAGGCTGGCTCCTCAGAGATTGCAGTAGTTTGAAATTCTTGCCTAGCAGGCTCAGCTAATACAGTCTCCAAATCCTCATCCCGATCCCTGAGTTTGCCAACTGTAGTCTCCCCTTTATCCAAATCAACTGGCTGTTTCCCCCTTGCAGTTTGAAGAATTTCTCCCATCACTTCCCGGATAAGGTTTATAGTATCAGCAGTAATCTCCTCTTTCAACTGTTTCGCAAAGGCTTCTAAATCAAGATTATCAGACATTGTTGTAGTCTCAGTGAGTGGCGTAGCTCTAACAGGTGTAGATCTAATTAATCGGCCCTCGCGGGTGCGTGTCCAAATGGAAGATGAAGGATCTATTTCTGCAAGACAAAGGGTTAAAAATATGCATGACGTGTATGATATGCAGTTCTATTTAAAGGGTTTTAATCAAAACACAGATAAGTAAGCACACATAAGGTCTCAAATACAACCTTCCAACCTTATTCCTCCCACACACGTGTTCATTGGTCAGTCTCTTATCCTATAATATTTTGTCTGAGTTTTAATTATCAACAGGGGATAATAAAATTGATGTACATGCATAAGCTCTCGAGACGGAACAAATAAATAGCATATCTCTTCCATAAAACTAAAGTCCAATATAATGGGCCATGGTAGAAGGACAAAAGCCCAATCTGAAATGGTTCATCATTATTGGGTTTGGGTTTTATGAATGAGATTACTATATGGTATCAAAACACATACATTTAGGAAAATCCTAAAGGTAGTTGCTAGGGCACTACATGGGCTGAGTCTCGGGTATAGTCGAAGGCTCCCACAGTCTGTTATATATTTTTTTCCGTCTCCCCACTCAAGGGTCCGAACGACGTATTTATTCATATTACACTGTGAGTGACAATAATTATATACTCCACCACCAGGTTTGAATGAAACTCAGGCAGCAAAGCAATAACTATTGTCGGTTTAATAGGGACTGTGTGCATAGTATGTGAAAATGGTGCAGTGAATGCAAATGCAGAAGAAATAATTAGATAATTAAAAGTAATAAAACATAAAATACTGGAATCAGTTTCTCTATCCCTAGTGGAGTTGCCACTGTAGGCGGCGGGGTTCAGCGCGCGCCCAAGTGTTCGGCGACCACGGCAGTGTGCGGGCTCAGGGCCCACTAGAAATACAACTTGGGGCTTTTTAAAGGGCTTTGGTTGGAGAATGGAGTCACCACCCGGATAAAACCCGGGACACACTTTACAGCAATTGGATTCCACAGAGGAAGCCCAATAGCCGTCCTCAAAGATTGAGTCCGTAAATTGGGTATGGACTTTTAGCGGCCCACCCGACCTTGCGATCGGCCTCCGTTTGTGTTTTATATTTTATTATTTTTAATTATTTAATTATTTCTTGAATTGCATGCAAATGTCTGTTTTGATCTGAATAATTTTCAAATTTTACAATTTAGTCCAAGTTTGATATTAGTCCATTTTCATGCATCTGAATCGGGTCCAACATTCAAAACTTCCATAACGAAAAGAAAAATAACCTAACATAAACCATACAAAGAAAAGGAGGGAGGAGAAATGATTACAACAATTTTTGTGTAATAAACAAAATAAAATAAAATAAAACAAAATAAATAAAGAAATGAGGGGAGGAGAAATGATTACAACCCTTTAATCAAATAAAACAAACAGAATTAAACGATAAGAAAATAAACCGCAACATAATTAAATAAATAATACAAATAAAGATAAATCAAATAATAACAAAATGCTTAAAAAGACAATAATTAAGTAATTAAACAACTAAATTAAACATAAATTGCTGGAAACATAAGATATAACACAACACAAGATTTAAATCATTCAGAAAATATGATTTAAACAGAAAAAGAAAAGCAGATAAATAAAAGTAAATAAATCAAGTGTTCTGAAACATAGAGGCGTGCGCCTCTGCGTTACATAGGCGTGCGTCTCTGCAAGGAGGGGCGCACGCCTCTGATAAATATGTGCATACTTCACTAACGGTCATAAATTTAAAAAAACGTAACGGTAGAGGCGTGCGCCTCTACATGCAGGGGCGTGCATCTTATTGTACAGACGCACGCCCTCTGGTTTTAGACAGAAACAAAATTCGCATAAATAGGGTCTTAAAACAACATAAATAATGACTTGAATTAATAACAAATGTTCATAAATAAGTTAGATCACAATATTAACATTAAATTATGCACTATGACAAGGAAAATTCTAGATAATTAGAGTAAAAAATAATCCAACAAAAGGAAAAAATAAACTTAGAAAAAGAGAAGAAAAATTACTGTGAAGCTTGTTTTGAAATTGTTTCGCCCTCAGACAGATTCCAGATTACCTCTCCTCTGCCTCCAATTTGGATTCAGACCCTTTGTGGTTCTTGGTTTCTGATTTTTTTTTCTCTCATTTTCTTTTTTTGTTGCTCTCTGTTTCTTTTTCTTTTTCTTTTTCTCTCCCCTTTCTGATTTTTTCCAGCCAAAAGATCCTCCCCAAAAGACCCTCACTTCCCTTTTTTATGGTGCCTTGAAACTCCTCTTTCCTGCCATTAACTCCCCACGTTAGGAGTTAATGCATCGTTACAGAACGTGGAGCGATCCACGTTCTGTAACTTAATTTTTTTTGCTACAGGTGTTAAAGAGGCGTGTGTCTCTGCTAACAGAGGTGTGCGCCTCTAGACCATAAAAACGTGCGCCTCTACATAAAGAAGCGTGCACCCCACCACCGGAAAGTGGGCTTTTAATGGGCTTTATCTGGTTTGGGCCGAAGGTACTGGTTTATGGGTTGGGCTAGGTATTTGGGCTTGTCATGATTTTGGGTTCTCTCACAAGTGGGTTTGAATCCAATTCTTTAGCAAATTGGGCTTAATTACAAACCTTCATCATTGGACTTTTGCTTCGCGGGCCTGGCCAGACCATGTGTCCACAGTAATATACTTTTTTAATAGTTATATTGTTGTTGTTATTATTCTATGATATATATTATTTATATAAATTTTTTCGTAGGACAATATAATAATTATATGGTATATTAGAGTGTATTACAAAAATTTTAATAAACTCTTTATAATAAAAAATAATGACAAATAAAACTATCAAAATCATTTAATTTTATTATAAAATTATAAAATATTTTATAATTTAATAATATAGTTTGAATTATATATATATATATATATATATATATATATATATATATTAATTCGGAGAAGAACCAATCTCCAAATCAAATTGAATCGAAAATTTTAATTCGAAGAAAAATTGATTTTCAAATCGAATTGAACCGAAAAATATAATTTTCAAACTAAATTGAACTAAAGTTTTGGAGCAATTTTAGAGCTTTAATTTTTTAATTTTTAAATTTCTGATATTATGAAACAATTTTGAAGAATTGCATTTTCTAACTGATCAGCGTACTCACCCTAATCAGACGGTGATAATTTTCCTTTTGATTTAGTGATAAAGATGATATTGAGACACTAGTCCATTAGTATTGAGATCAATTGGTAGTGATCCTTTTTAATTTTATTGAATATAAAAACATTAAGTTCTTATCCAAAACTAAAAACATCAAGCGAAAAAAAAAAGTGAAAAAACTTGTTTTGCTTCATAAAATTATGATCATTGCATGCTTTTGTGTTTCACTATAGATGCGCCAAGTGGGAAGGCGATTTTTTTCAACTTGGGGAGGTGATTTTTATTTTTAAAATCTTTTAAACTGATATAAATAAAATTTAAAATTTATATTTCAAGATGCATTTATAGAAAAATAATTAAAAAATCATTTTTTAAATATATTTAGAAAAAAATTAATTTACAAACCATTTGTATTATGACAATTTTTTGATGTGTATAAATAATTGATATAGTATCTAGGAATAACAACATAAGTATGCATTTAGCTATGAATAATTTTCTAAGAATTCCTATATAATTCACAGATAATACACCAAGGACAGTTGCGTGCTAATTGCTATTGCTGGTGTAGTGTTTACGCAAGACAGAAAACAGCACAAGATGCCAAAGAATAAAGTACACTCTAAACCAGCTCATTTGCATAGATTTTAAAGAAAGTTAATTTTATTTTATTCTATACTTATAAAATAATCATCCATAATTAAAATGTATTTTAATATAATAAGTTAGATAGAATGATTCTTACGTAAAGATTATATTATTCTCATCAACATTAAAAATGAGTGATAATTAATTGGTTTTGGCAAAATAATTGCAGCCATAATCTTAATTAAAACATGAATGAATAAGAAAAGATTCAAATAGGTAGTGAGCAACCGATTTAGTCGTAAAATAATGAGTTTAATTCCACCAAAAAAAATATTAACTAAAGAAAAATTTAAAATTTTTAAAAAGAGCAGTCAGATCAATAATTTGAATTTATTGAAATAAAAAATAGAATAAAATAATAAAAGAATTTTAAGAGCTACTAGATTTAAGAGATGATGAGTACCGATAAAAACATAAGTTTTTAATAACATATATGAAAAAGAGAAAAAAGCGGTGAAATAAAAAAAAAAGCGCAAAGTATTAGAATTTTATTATAATATTTTAAGTGATTTTTTATAAAAACAAATTTGATTTTTTAAAAATATTTTTAAGGTTTGCAATTCAAATTTAATTGAAACTTCCAGTTGCGATTCCAACTAATCAAATATAATTAAGTTAAAAAAAATACACATATTTAAGTTCTATTACATGAGCTCCAATCAATGTTTTATTTGCATATAATATTATTATTATTCTTTTAATCTTGGTAAAATTATAATTAAAAACTAAATATAAATAAAATATTGTTGCTTTCATCTAATATAATTATGTAATTAGGTAAAACAAGATAAATTACAAGGGGTCCTTTTAAAGCCACACGGCAGGATATATATATATATATATATATATATATATATATATATATATGGATAATAACACTGTTAATTCTATAAAATATATCGTTTTTTCAATTAATTTCTATAAAAAAATTCTTTTACAATCAAATTTTATAAAATTTAAAAAACTTTCCATTAGTTTTATCTGTCAGTTAAAATAATTTTTAGTTAGTTAACCTCAAAATCAAACTTTTTTTTTACATTTCAATTCGAAAACTATAAAAATTTGTCATTTTTGATATTTTAAATAAATATATATTTTTATTTATTTATTTTTGACTTATTCTATTATTTAACTTTTATAATAACTATATAACTGTAACACCCACCCTTTCACATACGTATTTATGACGTATGTATGGTATATTGTGCATAGTAGATAGTGGCTTTATTTAAGTT
>CATIWO010080374.1:0-13356 GCA_949673435.1 Macaranga tanarius | reverse complement strand
TGTGTTAATTGCAAATTGGATCTTGGGCAAGGAATTCTTCATTTGATGAAGAACTATGCAAGTGAAAATTTTTGTTTTTCACCCTCTTTGGCATACACCTTCCGCTTTAGTATGTTGCATAGCATGTTTCCTTTCAGATTTTTAGACTGAATAATTCATCATACGGGGCATCGATTCAGCTTATAAGAGGAAAAGATGTAGATAATTAAACAGTATGTCAATGAAGAATGGTTTTCTGTGAATGAAAATTTAAAGATGTTATAGAACTTTTGAATGTAACTTTGAGACTCTTCAAATGATTGAACATTTTATTTCTAAAATAGTCTTTAGAACTGGGAATGGATGGTATGAACCTTTAATCATGTCATTTGGACAGATTGGTATATCAATTGCGGTTGTATCATTAATGAATAGGACTCTTCGATATTATATGAATTAGTTGTAATTATTTTTATTGATCACACTTTTATTTATTTATCAAGCATAGACGGACATGAAAAATATTCTTCAATAACTTTGTGGGCAATAATATGTTAAATTCAGCAAAAATGAGAATGGAATGGCAGAAAATATTTTTCTTAGCACGTAATTATGAAGAAAATGGACTAGAGCTTGTCAACGAAGTTTTGGGAAAGCTAAAAGAAGCATATACTGCTACTCTTATACTTATTGTATCAATCGAGAATGGAGGATAATGGGTTCTACCAGGGATTCAAGGTAAGGAAAGAAACATATGTGACAGTATGATAGGATGGTAATAAATAGTATATTGTATAGTTTTGATCTCATGAGAATAAATACTTGATTTATGATTCAAGCTTGTTATTATTGTTCATGTTTTAATAAGAATTGAAGACAATGAATATGAAGAAAATTATATTTGATGCTCGTGAAGAATAAAGGGTTGAAGTACATTATTCTTTAGAAGTGTTCAGTGAGTAATATTGACAAAAATTTTCTTAGTAGTGGCTATCACTAAGGAGAAGCTACTAAAAGATTATGATATGGGAGTGGAATATCAAATCCTGCAAGAAAATTTTGGCTATTCAAATGGAAATGGAAATGGGAAAGGATGGAAGATAATATCGGGATATTGAAATATGATGTTACAGAACAGTTGAGGCCATAATTTTATACATTATGAAATACAAAGAGTTTCTCCATCCAGCATGTTTGGCAAGAATGTAAGGAAAACAAAAGCGGCAAGAGTTTATGTAATGAAGCTAAGAGGAATTGAGTTCAAAATACTATATGGAATATATAAATCATCAAATTTCGAGGACGAAATTTTTATAAGGAGGGGAGAATTGTAACACCCGCATTCTTATATGCACTGTTCATGAATTATATTCTTGTGATATATTTAGTAGAGCTTTGGATTGCATATAAGCCGACATGTGCATTTTTTATAGAGAATGGTATAATTGTAAGTTAAGTTTTGGAGTTAATTTTCTAAATAGAAAGTTGTGGATTTTGGGGTAATAATTCAATTTTAGTAAGGGAATATGTAGAGATGGGTGATAGTTATTATTATTTTATATAGAAATAATTGTTGATAATTATCCTTATTATTATTGTTGATATTAGTTATATTATTATTATTATTATTATTATTATTATTATTATTATTATTATTATTATTAAGATATTATGAGGATTAGTAATTATGAGGAAAACTTTTGGTGGGGTAAATGGCATATTTTGATTGGTGAAGTGTGTGAGAGTGTGTGTGTGTGTATATGTGTTAGTGAGTGTAGGAAGGGTGTAGAGAAAATTGTAGAAGGGAAGAGGAGAAGAGTGAGCTTGAGAGATTTTGGGGAAAATTAATCATTCTATACACATCCAAGAATTATTTGGGGAGTTAAAGAAGATCTAAAAGTGTTTGGAGTATCATTTTTGGTAAGCTTATATTTATTTTTAGTTATTTAAATTAAGTTGTTGATGTTGCAAAATTCGTGTTCTGTTTCCAGCATGCATCAGTTTTTTTATTTTGAGTATAACTTGAGTTGTTAACCTCTGATTGGAGTAAGGTTGAATGTTCTAGAAATCTTAGAGAGTCTACTACAATTTTTATGTTTTAAGGAAAACCAAATTCTGATGTTTAGGGTATCTGGAATAGCTGGACATTTTTATACTCTAAGCTGTCACTCTATTTTCCTATTGTACCCGAGTTTACTCAAAAATCCATAATTAATTCCACACATATCGAAATTAAGTAATTTTAGTTGAAATTTGAAGTAGACTCACATGTCTAGGTTCAGTAATATTTTCATAATTTTTAGAGCTGTGTGAATTATTGGGATTTATTGAACCTAGACTTTAGAATTGCACTTAGTGTAATTTTGTTGAGTTTAATGCAAGAGTTATGCTTGCTATGTGTATTGACATATAAATTATATGCAAGCATGAATAAGGATGTTGGAGATACTACTCACTAAGGGAGTTTGTTTTTGAAGGAGTTGAAGCCCTCTTGAGTAAGTGATTACTAATATAATATATATATTTATATTGAATCTCTTGAAAATAAGAACTATATTACTATAAATGATTTAAGTCACTTGTGTTATGTGGTATGAAATAATATATGTATATATATATATTGAGAATAATGAATTATAATTAAATATGGCTATTGACATGTGGATTATTGAAGGTGAATTGTGCATGCCTATATGGTTTGATTGAATGATTTGATAAGTACGTGATGTGTATGATATATATACATAATATTAATATGTATATATATATATTGTGAGAATGTTGTATTGAATTGAATTGATTGATTGAATGAGGTGAGAAATGATGTGATGTATATATATATATATATATATATATATATATATATATAGTGAGGCAATGCTTGTTTGTTGAAATGTGAGTTGTATGTTGTGAATATTGGCACTTGTGAGGGGCAAGCCACTTGAAGTGGTATGGTTGAATATGAATATTGATAAAACATATGCATATTGCATAATATTACATAATGAGAGGAGAAAATGTGGAGATTGAGCTCCATGCTCTGAGATTTGAAGGGGTAGAGAGTCTCAGAGGTGGCCATTCTGTTTATGCACATATATGTGAGAATTGAGATTGAAAGAGATCTCGAGAATGGGCCACAAATATATGAAAAAAAAATAAAGTAAAAGTAAGAAAGCATAATCATACATTGATGCATTATGCTTGTTTATCTTCTGTTAAATGTGAATTTGATATATGATGGGATGATATATTTGGATACCAAATTATGATGTTGAGATATGAATGAATGAGTTATAGGTTATTATGATAATACATGATTATTATTTTACATGGTTGGAATATATACATATAATTTGGTATGTTTCAGGAAAGCTATGGAATGTGAGTAAATTCTTTGGATTTTGTGTATATGTTGGGAATGTTGTGTGATTTTACACACCCATTTGTATATATGATTAAATGGTAATTATTATTTAAGATGTGAATGCGGAATGGTAATTTGGATGGTTGATTGCAGGATTAGCCCTACTGTAGTAGGGAGATGACTATATCCTAGGGGAGGTTCTGTCCAATTTTTGGTAGATTTCCTGTAAATTATATTTATATCGATAAGTTATTATGCTAAGATAACAACAGGTTCAGACACGAGCGTATCTCAAACCGTGTGGTAGACATGACCTGTTTAAATTTAACACATGGCCGTGTATGTTGGTGTAAAAATTGACAGAGACGTACACGGGCGTGTCCTTGACCGTGTACACATGCTGCATTTTGGGCAAAGGAATACACGGGTAGAGACACGGCAAGCCTTGGCTGTGTTCATGTATGACAATTTTGACAGTGAGATACACGGGTGGGAACACGGCCGTGTTCCAAACCGTGTAGTCATATTGAAGTTTATATATGAATTGATACATGTAAGTAATATGTTTAAATTTTAATTATAATTTATATACCATGAGTACATGTGAAATATATGTTTGGTGAGATATGTATGTGTTAAGGATATAGATTATAGGCGATTGTTGGTTGTTGGAATTGGAAGTATGATTATATGTATAACTTGAGCTAATAAAGACTTATTATGTATATATATCACTTAATTAGTTCTTAAGAAGTGATATATATATTGTTATATTAGTAATTACTTATTGAGTCGCAAGCTCACCCCTTTGCAACTATTTTTCAGGAAATAGTTAGTCAAAGCTTGAGGCTGCTTTGTTTGAGATTTTTAGAGGTCTGAGGTGTGCTTGGTGAATCAACTTCCATTTTCATTAGTCATGCATCATTTTGCATTTTAATACAGAAACTTATGAGCATTTGGGCATTTCATTATAAGGATGGTGTGGAGATGGTACTTTGTATGTACATATGAACTTGGTAATGTGAGGATGTATGTATAATTTTAAAAGTGAATGAATATGGTTGAAAAGATATATATATACATTTGTGGTATAGATGAGAGAGTGGTGCCATTTATGTATGTGAATTATATTTATTCATGAGGCATGTGTGAATGTGCATGGCAGGAATTTATATCCTTGAAGGAATTTTTTTTAATTCTTTCTAATTGGACAGGTGTTTGGCTTGTGTGAGGTCACGTGTTACGGGTGTTACATTTAGTGGTATCAGAGCAGGGATTAGATTCCCTCGGGACATGAGTATATGTTACATTCATATCATATCATGCATAAGTCAAAGATGATATATAGCAATGTGCATTGTATATATTTGGATGGAAGAAAACCAAGCACCTCATATTGGCCCGGAAGAGTTGTTTAAATTGTATATAGGCAAGTGCCTATGCATGCATTATATGAGTTTGAGTAATTCTTATTTATAAATTCTCCCCACAATTTGGAAACTCTTGTATATTAGAGATTTGATCTAATAATGAGAACTGTGAGAAGATAATAAAGCAAGATGTAAAGGTTTTCACGGGTGTTAATGATTCTGTTATAGCAGAGGAATGGTTACATAATATAGAAAAGTGAGAATGTGATGATGATTGTAACTGGGATGGATTCTTTTGAAAATATTTACAGAGAAGTATAACTTAGAGGTATAGGTAGATAGACAGAAGATTGAATTCTTCAAGTTGAGACCAAATGATTTATTTATGGTTGATTATGAGACGCAGTTTGGGAAATTATTAGAGTATATTTTTAAAGAGTTAACAACTGTGGTGATAGAGTAAATAAGATTTGAGAGACGTGTAAAAAAAAGGGTGAATTTAGAGATCAAAGAGAGAAAATGAAAACTAAATCCCTAACTTACAGAGATATAGTGGAAACTGCATGGTACGATGAGGAAGCTATAAAAGAAGAGAAAGCTTTAGAAGTTAAAGAGAAGAAAATTATTAGTAGACTTGCTATTTCAACTCAAATCAGTGCGATCTTTAGGGGTTTTGATTTCCAACAAGCAGTCTTTAAAGGCACGAAGTAAGATAGATTAGTTAATCATTTAGAAGAACATATGATAGAGAATTTAGAAGACTTAATAGTTGAAAGGGCACCAATAAATTATGAGTAGTACATCAATTTTAATGCATAATAATAAGGGGCAGAATTCATTCAGAAAAATAGTTATGGAAATGTTGGGGTCCCAGATTTATTGTATGATATTATTAAAGGAAGCTGGGAATTTCTTTAGAGATTGTTCATTGAAGCAAATTATTGAAAGATTTCAGTTAATTGAATAAAGTAGTACAAGAAAGAAGATGTTTTAAGACGGTGTAACTTGGGCAAAGGCAGAGATAGTAAGAAAAGGGGAGATGATATTTTGACAAAGCTAATCAACCTCATAATCAAGGAAGAATATATGCTACAACTCAGCCAGAAGCTTTTGCCACATTAAAAAAAATATGGGTACATCTTATTATGTTGCTTATGATACCTTTGATTCTGAATTTACATGATCACTTATATAAGTATGTGTTACATATATATATGACACATTTGCATTACTACGGACATGGTATATGCATTTCTATGCTTGCTGGACTGTTATGACAATGAATTTAGTGATGGAATTTTATTTTAAATAGTAAAACAGTATGATTGATATGCAGACTTTGATAATCATTGAATTGAGAAGAAGACTAGCATTATTCCCAAAATAGATTAAGTATGAAACTATGATATTATTGTAAATTGGCATATAAAGAAGGTAGATAAGGATATTCTGAGATAGGGAAAGAGCGAGATAGTGTTTAAAGGAGAGATTGTGTAGGCTTATTTGATCTCAGCTGTAGTCGTATCATTTGTAATTGAAGATGGATAAGAAGTTTATTTATATAATATTACGATTCAACAGAAGTTTATTCAAAGGTAATGGAAGAACTTGTAATTGAAGAATTTTCTATTTGTGACTAAAGAGAATTTTGACATTATTTTTAGATGCATATTTTTGAATCTTTATTACTTTAAGGGTGGTATTTAGAAATAATTGTACCATACAGAATAATATTAATAGAGTTAAAAAAAATTAAAAAAATCAGAATTTCGATTGTATCGAAGAGCAGCCTTTGAAATAATTCTGCATCAATATTGATTATTTTGTACACATCAATGGAATAAGAAGAATGGAAAAAGGCAAATTGTCAGACTGAATAATCCATCATACGGGGCATCGATTCAGCTTATAAGAGGAAAAGATGTAGGTAATTAAACAGTATGTCAATGAAGAATGATTTTATGTGAATGAAAATTTAAAGATGTTATAGAACTTTTGAAGGTAACTTTGAGACTCTTCAAATGATTGAACATTTTCTTTCTAAAATAGTCTTTAGAACTGGGAATGGATGGTATGAACCTTTAATTATGTCATTTGGACAGATTGGTATATCAATTGCAGTTGTGTCATTAATGAACATGACTCTTCGATATTATATAAATTAGTTGTAATTGTTTTTATTGATGACACTTTTATTTATTTATCAAGCATAGACGGATATGAAAAATATTCTTGAACAACTTTGTAGGCAGTAGTATGTTAAATTTAGCAAAAATGAGAATAGAATGGCAGAAAATATTTTTCTTAGTACGTAATTATGAAGAAAATGAACTAGCGCTTGTTAACGAAGTTTTGGGAAAGCTAAAAGAAGCATATACTGCTGCTCTTATACTTATTGTATCAATCGAGAATGGAGGATAATAGGTTCTACCAGGGATTAAAGGTAAGGAAAGGAATATATATGACAGTACGATAGGATGGTAATAAATAGTATATTGTATAGTTTTGATCTCATGAGAAGAAATACTCGATTTATGATTTAAGCTTGTTATTATTGTTCATGTTTTAATAAGAATTGAAGACAATAAATATGAAAAAAATTATATTTAATGCTCGTGAAGAATCAAGGGTTGAAGTACATTATTCTTTAGAAGTGTTTAGTGAGTAATATTGACAAACATTTTCTTAGTAGTGGCTATCACTAAAGAGAAGCTACTAGAAGATTATGATATGGGAGTGGAATATCAAATCCTGTAAGAAAATTTTGGCTATTCACGAAATGGAAACAGAAATAGGAAAGGATGGAAGATAATATCGGGATATTGAAATATGTTGTTACATAATAGTTGGGGCCATAATTTTATACATTATGAAATATAAAGAGTTTCTCCATCCAGCATGTTTGGCAAGAATGCGAGAAAAACAAAAGCGGTAAGATTTTATGTAATGAAGCTAAGAGGAATTGAGTTCAAAATACTATGTGGAATATATGAATCATCAAATTTTGAGGATGAAATTTTTATAAGGAGGGGAGAATTGTAACACCCGTATTCTTATATGCACTGTTCATGAATTATATTCTTGTGATATATTTAGTAGAGCTTTGGATTGCATATAAGCCGACATGTGCATTTTTTATAGAGAATGGTATAATTGTAAGTTAAGTTTTTGAGTTAATTGTCTAAATATAAAGTTGTAGATTTTGGGGTAATAATTCAATTTTAGTAAGGGGGTATGTAGAGATGGGTGATAGTTATTATTATTTTATATAGAAATAATTGTTGATAATTATCCTTATTATTATTGTTGATATTAGTTATATTATTATTATTATTATTAAGATATTATGAGGAAGACTTTTGGTAGGGCAAATGGCATATTTTGATTGGTGAAGTGTGTGAGAGTGTGTGTGTGTGTGTGTATATATGTTAGTGAGTGTAGGAAGGATGTAGAGAAAATTGTAGAGAGGAAGAGGAGAAGAGTGAGCTTGAGAGATTTTGGGGAAATTTGATCATTCTCTACACATCCAAGAATTATTTGGGGAGTTAAAGAAGATCTAAAAGTGTTTGGAGTATCATTTTTGGTAAGCTTATTTTTATTTTTGGTTATTTAAGTTAAGTTGTTGATGTTGCAAAATTCGTGTTCTGTTTCCAGCATACATCAGTCTTTTTATTTTGAGCATAACTTGAGTTGTTAACTTTTGATTAGAGCAAGGTTAAATGTTCTAGAAATCTTAGAGATCTACTACAACTTTCATGTTTTAAGAAAAACTAAATTCTGATGTTTAGGGTGTCTGGAACAGCTGGACATTTTTGTACTCCAAGTTGTCGCTCTGTTTTTTTATTGTACCCGAGTTTACTCAAAAATTTATAATTAATTTCACATATATCCAAATTGAGTAATTTTAATTGAAATTTGAAGTAGACTCACATGTATAGCTTCAGTAATATTTTCATGATTTTTAGAGCTGTGTGTGAATTATTTGGATTTATTGAACCTAGACTTTGGAATTGCACTTAGTGGAATTTTATTGAGTTTGATGCAAGAGTTATGCTTGCTATGTGTATTGATATATAAATTATATGTAGGCATGAATAAGGATGTTGGAGGCACTACTCACTAGGGAAGTTTGTTTTTGAAGGAGTTGAAGCCCTCTTGAGTGAGTGATTACTAATAATATATATATATATATATATATATATATATATATATATATTGATTCTCTTGAAAATAAGAACTATATTACTATAAATGAATTAAGTCACTTGTGTGATGTGGTATGGAATAATATATGTATATATATATATATATATATATATATATATATTGAGAATAATGAATTGTGATTAAATATGGCTATTTACATGTGGATTATTAAAGGTGAATTGTGCATGCATATATGGTTTGATTGAATGATTTGATAAGTAGGTGATGTGTATGATATATATATATATATATATATATATATATATATATATATATATATATTATGAGAATGTTGTATTGAATTGAATTGATTGATTGAATGAGGTGAGAAATGATGTGATGTATATATATATATATATATTGTGAGGCAATGCTTGTTTGTTGAAATGTAAGTTGTATGTTGTGAATATTGGCACTTGTGAGGGGCAAGCCACTTGAAGTGGTATGGTTGAATATGAATTATGATGAAACATATGCATATTGCGTAATATTACATAATGAGAGGAGAAAATGTGGGTGGAGATTGAGCTCCACGCTCTGAGATTTGAAGGAGTAGAGAGTCTCAGAGGTGGCCATTCTGTTTATGCGCATATATGTGAGAATTGAGATTGAAACAGATCTCGAGAATGGGCCACGAATATATGAAAAGAAAATAAAGTAAAAGTAAGAAAGCATAATCATACATTAATGCATTATGCTTATTTATCTTTTGTAAAAGTGAATTTGATGTATGATGGGATGATATATCCGGATACCAAATTATGATGTTGAGATATGAATGAATGAGTTATGGGTTATTATGATAATACATGATTATTATTTTACGTGGTTGGAATATATATATATATAATTTGGTATGTTTGAGGAAAGTTATGGAATGTGAATAAATTCTTTGGATTTTGTGTATATGTTGGGAATGTTGTGTGATTTTACACACCCATTTGTATATATGGTTAATGGGTAATTATTATTTAAGATGTGAATGCGGAATGGTAATGTGGATGTTTGATTGCAGGATTGGCCCTACTGTAGTAGGGAGATGACTATATCCTAGGGGAGGTTCTGTCCAATTTTTGGTGGATTTCTTGTAAATTATATTTGTATCGATAAGTTATTATACTAAGAGAACAACAGGTTCAGACACAAGCATGTCTCGAACTGTGTGGTAGACACGGCTTGTTTAAATTTAACACATGGCCATATATGTTGGTGTAAAAATTGACAGAGACGTACACGGGCGTGTTCTTGATCATGTACACATGCTGCATTTTGGGCAGAGGAATACACGGGCAGAGACACGGTAAGCCTTGGCCGTGTTCATGTATGACAATTTTGACAGTGAGATACACAGGTGGGAACACGGCCATGTTCCAAACCGTGTAGTCATATTGAAGTGTATATATGAATTGATACATGTAAGTAATATGTTTAAATTTTAATTATAATTTATATACCATGAGTACATGTGAAATATATGTTTGGTGAGATATGTATGTGTTAAGGATATAGATTATAGGCAATTGTTAGTTGTTGGAATTGGAAGTATGATTATATGTATAACTTGAGCTAATAAAGACTTGTTATGTATATATATCACTTAATTAGTTCTTGAGAAGTAATATATATATTGTTATATTAGTAATTGCTTATTGAGTCGCAAGCTCACCCCTTTGCAACTATTTTTCAAGAAATAGTTAGTCAGAGCTTGAGGCTACTTTGTTTGAGATTTTTGGAGGCCTGAGGTGTGCTTGGTGATTCAACTTCCATTTTCATTGGTCATGCATCATTTTGCATTTTAATATAGAAACTTATGAGCATTTGGGCATTTCATTGTAAGGATGGTGTGGAGATGGTACTTTGTATGTACATATGAACTTGGTAATATGAGGATGTATATATGATTTGAAAAGTGAATGAATATGGTTGAAAAGATATATATATATACAATTGTGGTTTAGATGAGAGAGTGGTGCCATTTATGTATGTGAATTATATTTATTCATGAGGCATGTGTGAATGTGCATGGCAGGAATTTATATACTTGAAGGATTTTTTTTTTTAATTCTTTCTAATTGGACACATGTGAGGTCACGTGTTACGACTGTTACATAGGGATATCCATACAACCAAACAAGCCTATTCAAAGTTAGTGTCTTCTCTACTTCAAGGTTGTGGAATTCCAAGTCAATAAAAAACTTGGAATGGAAGACTTTGAATGTAGACTTGCAAAAGTTGCAAGACTTGGAAAAGGAGACACCAAAGGGCTTATTTAATTAACAAGAAAAGTTGAAGGAGCTACACCTTTTGTATGCTGAAATTTCGGCCAAGAGTGAATAAGAGAGCTTGGTTACTCTAACCAAACAAGTGGAAAAAGAATAAAGAGTCTTTTCTTCTTCCCTAGTTCAAAATTGAGTATATCACAAGAGTTGTGATCTCTCTAATAATCCATCATCCTTGGAAGGTCCTTTTAAGTTTCATACCTTCAAGATTGAAGTAGCTTTCACAAGCTCTTGGGTCTTAATAAAAGAGGCTTGTGTGGTGGAGCTTCATTAATCTCAAAGATCAACCAAGTGCAATCCATATGTTTCGAGCTAGAAGTTTCACATTTGGGAAACTCGGAGCTAGTAGATTCAATAATAAAAGCTTGTCGAGCATTCTACTCACTAAGGAGTATTGTAAGTGTTACTTAACTCTTAGTATGCAGGACTTGTAATTTAATTACATGACTACATAACTACTTTACTTATTGATAAAATATTGTCCATGATGAATGATTAGTTATGTAATGTGCATGTGATTTGGTTCTTGGGATATGAATGGATTCAAATTTGGTGCAAGTGTTGCATGCTTCCAAAAATTTTAAAATTCTGCATATTTGGTTACTTTGAACTACCATTCCTTTCAAGTGGTATCAGAGCCACTTATCACATGATTTATATGCTAAATGGTTCACAATTGCAAGAGTTGTAATTGTATGTGTTAAAATTTGCAAGTGTTGTGAATATGGAGCATGTGAATGGTTGCAAGAGTTGTGATCATTTTGTTCTTTTGTGTATTGTTTTGTATGCTAAAATATGAATTACAAATGTTATAATTGAGTATTTGAATGGTTGCAAGTGTTGTGGCCTTTGTTGCAAGTGTTGCAACTTGAAAAAAGCATGAATTTTGATGTACAGCAGTGGGCACACGGCCATGTCTCTAGCCGTGTGCAAGTCTGCCCAAAATGCATAAAGGGAATATGGCCTGGGACATGGCCGTGTCCCTGGCCGTGTTCAGCACTGTCCCACTTTTGAAAATTGTTTTAAAAGGCCCCTTTTTGCGCTCAACACACACTAGATGCATCTTAGACAATATTTTAAACATGTTTTGCTTGAATTAATCATTCTAATAACATGCAAATGTTGTATTTAATTGAATGATTATATGACTTGCTAATTTATATAATATGCAATAGTTGCATTTTAAGTGTAAATATGCTTGTCATTCATGCAAGGTTGATCATGGACTTAGTTACATATTGAATTTGTAATAATGATTAAGTTTATTATTATAATTATATAATTAAGTGTTAGTTATATAGATTAAGATGTAAATTTATTTGCCTTGGTATGCCAAGGATGGAATGTAATTATGAAGAGTTCATTGAAGGCCCATGAAGAGTTCATTGGTGGCCCATTATACCTTGGAGGCTTAAAGGCAAAGCCCATAGAGATGGAGCTCAAGGAGGCTCATAGCATGAAGGCCTTTCATGGGCTTAGGCCCATGTGTAATAGTTCTAATAGTTAGAATTTAATTAGGATAGGCCAATGATCACTCCTTATTTATGAATCCATTATGCATGTGCAATGTATATATGAGATGTGTATTTTGATGCATGCTATATATATATATGATATGTATATAGATGGATGTATGTTAGCTAGCAATGTATGTATGAGATATGTCTATTGTAAAATGGCTAATGTGCAAAGTGAGACCTTAATTTAAATTGACCTAAAAATCTTCCAATTAAAATTTAAGTCTAGGCTCTCCATTGGAGCAATGACTTGCATGGTTTTGGGCTTATGTATATTGGTTATAGACACATAGGAATATACATAAGGCCCAAGAGAGTCATGTAGTGTTATTGTTAAACATGAGATATTGTGGGTGTATGGATACACTATGGGCCAAGTATGGCAAATAGGCATACTTGAGGTTTGTAGTGTTCCAATTCATACACTTCATTGATCTAATGGTATGGACCTAACTAATGCCAAAGGCCAAAAATGGCAATACGTAACTGAGGTCCGTAATATTAGGAGCCAGATTAATGGAACCTCACATGAGATGTGATGGACAAGAGTTGTCCACTTAATGAGAACTAATATTCCAAGAATGGCAATGTGTACCTGAGGGATATTAGTGGCCCATTAAGAACTCCATTACCCACTAGAA